>PVIC010036971.1:0-18330 GCA_004025085.1 Thryonomys swinderianus
ACCAGCGAGTCCGGCGGCCCCGCCCTGTCTGCAGTTACTCAGCGCTCACTGGCCGGCTTCACACAGCAGACCGAGGCAGGCTGAAGTCTCTCCAAACGTAATTTTCAATTGAAAATGGAAACATGTTAAAACAGGACAAACCCGGGGCCTGATTTAGCAACCGTTAGTGCCCTGGCAGAGACATTGCCTTCAGGGGGCGCAGGTTGGTCCTCAGGATCCCATGTATATACTGCTCCAGCATCTTTCGTATAGAAGCCCCCCCCCCCAGTTGTTTGATGACTTAGTGGCTGTTACGTCGCTCATTCTGCAGATGATGAAATGGAGGCCCATCACGGCCAGGCGATCTGCCGAAGCTTCCACTGCAAACCATGGGGCAGATTTCAATCCACGTCTGCCTCTTCACTTGGGTTCGTGATGGTTCTGCTTACAGAAAAGCCGAGATGCCTGGAAACATTACCTGGAGTTTGTGGCGGGCACAGAAGCCGAAAGGTGACGGTGGCTCTCACCTGGAACTTGGCTTGTCCTGCTCAGGGGGCTCAGACACTCTGCCAGGCCTGCGCGGGACCCCTTGGGGTGGGCGGCACAGCCCGCACACCACAGACCCGGAGTCTGAACCCGCGGACACCCCAGCAGGTAGCACCTCCTCACAGCGCTCAGCGTGGCAGGCAGCGCTGTCCCTGCGGACAGTAGGCGGGGGCACTTGCACTGGTGTGTCAAAAGCAAGGCGCCGGGGAAGGCTGTGCGGGCTCGAGGGGAGAGCCTCGCGGCTGTGTCTAGGAAACACGGCCGTGCGGAGATGCCCGCTAGAGGTGCCACCAGAAAGGGAGGAATTGTCAAAGGGACGGGCTAGGGGACCAGTGTCCTCTGTCAGGGGTTCTTAGCTCCAGCCTCTCACCCTTCCCAGAGTCCTATGCGGCTCCAGACCCAGGCTGGAGACAGCAGCTCTGGAAACATGGTGACCCTCTTTGCACAGTGACCGTGTTTACTCTAACCCGCCTGCCACCCTGGGACAGGCTTGACGTCCAGCGTCCAGTATCTCAGTGACTCGAGGTGGCTCCTCGAAGTCTACGCTCATCACCCTGCCTCGTGCTCACTTCTAAGCGAGAGGCCTGTGCCCACGCCCGGGCCAGCTCCTGACCCAGGGCGCCCTTTCAGGCCAGTTGCACGCACCACCGTGTGCAGAGGGACTCCCGGAGGGCTCTCAGCGGTCACTTGTGTCTGTTCTTCCGTGCATGAAAAATTCGATTTCTCTGACGGTTTACTTTTTCCTCTAGAAAATGACCACCTTGAGGCTAGTGCTTAAATCGGGTGAGATTTTCAAAGACTGACTTGGAAAAGTATATACAATAATAACTGGCAAGTCCTATCCCCTGTTGGAGTTACCAGTCTCTTAGATATAGGGAGCATCTGTCTGTTGATCGATCAGTCGATCTGTCTTTTATTTACCATGTATCTGCCTAACATTTATTTACATCATATATGATGATAGTAATTTATCATTCATCACCTTTTTTTTGGAGACAGGGTCTCACTTTGTAGTTCAGGCTGGCCCTGAGCTCACTATGCAGCCCAGGCAAGCCTCAAACTCAGCAATCCTCCTGCCTCTGCCTCCCAAATGCTGGGATGACAGGCCTGAGCCACCACACCCGGCACTGTGGTGCGTTGTACTGATTGCTGGTGGTCATGAGTCACCACACCTGGTATTGTTGTATGTGGTTACCAGGGATCGAACCAAGGACCTTGCCCTTGCGAGGCAGGTGCCAGAAACACTGAGCTATATCTCTGGCCCCCTCATCATCTTTTACCTATTATATTCATCTACCTATCATCTACCTACCTGCCATCTACCTATGGGACAATCATCTATAAGTCATCTTCCTTGCATATGCGTGTCCGTAGGTATTCCAGACACACAAACCACTATGTGGAATGGTGGTTATGCGTCCTGAGTAGCCCCTGGCTTAGGGTCCCTTTTCTGAAATTCATTAGCTCTGTGACCCCGGATAAGTTATTTATTTAGCATAGTCTGTGTGACTTTCCTGGTTTTGAACCTATGAACTAGGAAATATGAGGGTGCTTATCTAACTGCTGGTGGTAAGGACCCACCAGCAAAATCCATGGAAAGTTTAGCCTGCCGGCCAGGACTTTGTTCGCGCTAATGAACAGAAGGAGGTAGAAGGAGCCTGACATTACTATGCTACAGAAGGAAAACAGAGCAGGACGCAAAGAACTTTTAAGCAGGGCCCTGGGGGACAGCCTCTGCTCGTGCTGGCCTTGCCGATCCAGGCTGATTTTGGTTTTCCTGAAGGTGCAAAGGTCCCTGGGAAAAATTGGCTTCGGCCGTGGGAGAAGAGAAGCCGGAAGGGCCAAACCCAACTGTGGTGACCCTCAGAATTGCGGCACTGTTAAGGCTCATAAAAGAGGTCAGAGTTGGAGTTGCCAGGGGAAGGAGAGTCAGGGAGCAGCCGGCCGTGTGGTCTGAAATGGGTCCCCGGGGACACCCCTCAGTGCGGCCGATGATCACCACCCCAAGGCCAACCCTGCAGTACTTCTGTGAAATTGTGCACCCTGAGTGGCTTCTCTGGCCCTTGAGGACAGGTGTACCAGGCATGGTGTGCTACCACGCCCTGCCCCGGGCACACACTGGACACTGGGCACTCGGGCACTTTCCGCTCAAGGTTAGGTTGGAGAAATCTTGCTTGTGACCAGTCTAGTTTGCAGGGCAGGGAGACAAGCCGTGGCTGAACCTTGAAAGAGCATTGCTGGCAGAGGGCTCCCCACAGGGTGGGCCAGGGGTGCCCTCTGCGCCTCCATGGTCTGGAAGTTTGCAGGGGGAGTGCTGGTGGGGCTGGGTACTGTCCTCACCCTTTGGGGCCTAGTCCCTGGGCCTCAGGGTCCTCCGTGGACACTAAGCCTGCAGCAGAACTGGCCTGGATCAGGTGCCCGTGGGAGCAGGAGGCGGGTGATACGCAGTCCGGCATCTGAGTCTCCGCCTCGCTGCTCACCAGTTGTGATGCTTCTGATGCGTCCCGGCGTCCTGCAGACTCCCACCTGCAAGGCAGGACCCAGCCCCGGCGTCCCAGCAGCATCTAACAGGGAGCAAGGGACAGTGTGTGGGACGCGTGGCCTGCGACTCACGTGTCCACCTTCTGCTGTCCGTGTGTCCTTGGCGCTTCCCTCTTCCGTGAGAGTCTCCTTCGCAGCTTCAGAGAGCAGGGATCCAATCCGAGGCAGTAGGCAGAGCAAAGACAAGGAACAAAGAAAGCCACAGAGACCGTGTCACAACAGGAAACCAAATGGCAAAGGTCATTCTGTCCCCCGAAAGCAAACGCGAAACCGAAAGTACATGTATGACCTTATACGCACTATGGTTCACACACACACACACACACACACACACACACACACACACACACACACACCGAGGCATGTGCACTGCGGGCTTTGGACGGCATGAGACTTCCATCAAAAACCTTATGTGTCCAGAAACGTCCCGGCAGAGTCAGGAAGCTCCCTGGGCCTGGCTCCTGTCCACCCCCAGCTACGGAACGTACAGTCACCCCAGGACCTCGGGGACCCAGCGCCTGCTCTGTCAGAACCACAGGCTCCTCTCTCTGACCCACTCCCACCTCCCCATGATGCGTACTTCATCTACCCACTCGGTCTCCTTGCTCAGCTCTTTGTTCAGGACACACAGCCTGGAAACAGCTTCCCGATGACGCTCCATCCAATAATATGCTGCTACCTTGGGCCGGAGGGTTAGCTCAGTGGTTCTGGCGCCTGCCTCGCAAGCGCAAGGTCCTGAGTTCTATCCCCAGTAACCACATACAGTGCTGGGTGTGGACACTCACGCCCACCAGCAATCAATACCACATACCACAGTGCTGGGCGTGGTGGCTCACGCCTGTAATCCCAGCACTCGGGAGGCAGAGACAGGAGGATTGCTGATTTCGAGGCTTGCCTGGACTACATAGTGAGCTCAGGGCCAGCCTGACCTACAAAGTGAGACCCTGTCTCAAAAAAAAAAAAAAAAAAAATTGCCACTACCTTGATCTGAGCCTTCTGGAATCTGGAAGGTGAGAAGGTAAATTTCTCCTGTTTAAGGCACCTACGGTGTGGAGTTTTGTTATTAGTCTCCTAACAAATTTACTCCTGGCCACTGATGTGTCAGCAGGATGTCAGGTTGGCCGTGAGCCCTCAGGGAAACCCCGCGAGTGGGCTGGGAAGGTGGCCTGTGGCAGAGCAGGCAGAAGGAGATGTTAGCCTGCCTCTTACGGAAACTCAAGGATGGAACAGGGGACAGAGGGCCCCTGGCACGGCCCAGCACCCTGTGTCTCTTGGGCACAGCCTGCAACCCCGGGCCCTAGGGCTTCCCTAGGCCTTTGCGCACGCAACAAACAGCTGAACAATGAACGCTAATGCAGGAGCGGGGCGCGGACCACGGAGCCCCAGGTGGAACTCAGACTGCGCACCTCCCGCCGGTGCAGGAGTGTCCAGAGAGCGCCCCAGGTGTCCATTCCCAGGGCCCTCCTGGGACGTGACGCTGAGAGACCCTCCTCCAGGCGGGCCCTCAGGCAGGTGCCAGTCACCTCTTCCCGGAGCAGGGGTCCCAGCCCCACTAGGACCCTGGACTCAGCCCTGGCTCTTCGGCAGCGACGTGAACAAGAATCCGTGGTCGCTCATAAAAGTAATGAATGTGGGAGAAGCTGTTCACAAATCACTTTCACGAGAAAGCTTTACGTCGTGGCAGTAAGAACACTTGGAAGTTGGTATCATCCGGACCTTCACTTTTCAAAATAGAAAAGTGAGACTCCTGCAGATAGGGTGAAGAGCTGAGATCTCGGTGTGTGGTATCACAGCTGATCGCCAGCAGCAACCTGAATCCCTCCTGTGGCAGGACCAGGAGGTGGAATTTGGTAGAAGGGGACTGGGTCGGAGGGAAGCAGCTCTCCTGAGTGGAGTAATTATTTTCCACAGGCAAGGGTTAGCTACTGTGTGTATCTTAACTTTCTCTGCAAATGCCTCCTACTCTGGTCTGCTTTCCTGCCATTCTAACAAAAAGCTGGCAACCACAACTTAGAGGCGTTTATTTTTGTTCAGCAGGAGAGGTTTCTGTCCATGGTTGGCTAACTCCAAGGCAGAGTCATGACGGGAGAAGGTCCTGATGGGGCAAAGCCATCACTCCGTGGTGACCAGGAAGCACAGCCCAGGCCAGGGACTAGACACAGTCCCTGCTTAGTCACTTTGCCATCTCTGGACGTAACACCTGACTCCCGTATCTGAAAGGAGAGGTTTACTTTGGCTCACGGTTTCAGTCCATGGTCCATTAGCTCTAAGCAGAAGTAAGAGAGAAGAAAACATGCTCAGATGGCAATCAGGAAGGGGAGAGATGGAGAAGGAGGAGCTGGAGACAGAATATACCCTTCCAGGTGACAACCCCTGTGACCCATCTGCAACCAGGCCCTTCCTCTTAACATCAAGTTTAATTATGGCACCTCCGTAATCCAATCATCTTCCAAAAGCTCGGCTCTGAATATACAATACTGCCGGGGGACATATGTATCTGACCACAGCATCCCCCAGAGTTGTGCCCCTGTGGTTGACTCTCTCTAACCAGCCCCCCCCCCCCAGTAGTCCATTCAGCTGTGAGCTCCTCGGTAAGTTAACCTGTGGACAAGGTGGCACGTTTACAATCCAGTCACCTCCCCAGCAATCCAGGCTGGAAGCAGAGAAGATGCCAGCACTTTGACAGTTCTAGGTCCCACTGCTTAGCGCAGGCCTGCTCGCGTGAAGTAGCAGGAGACACAGACCTGTAAGCTGAATAAACATCTTTTCTTTATAAATTTCCTGCTTTGGGTTATTCTGTTGTAGCAACGAAAAACGGACTAAGACACCTAGAAAACTCAGGTACTATGAAAGTCAGTCTTAAAGCACATGATAAATACCAGGTTGGTGCTTACCTGAAAGGCATGAGAGCTGAGCTGCTAACAGTGAAGACCATGTAGAAGATCAGAACCAAAGATGGAGCTCAGCCTGGCACCTTCCCCCAACCACCCTGCCCTGATGGGATGACAGGGGCCAGTGGGAGATGGTACAGCAGAAGTAGGTTGGCTGCAGGCTTGTCCCCACCCTCCTGAATTCCGCTCATAGGCCTCATAGCCTGCGGCACGGATGGAACCATTCCGGTTCATTCCCCTTGGGAACAGAGCCCACTGCTTGATGGTAGATAAGGTATCCGAGGGACTGAGCTCTGTATGGGTCCAAAACCTGGGGAGGTGGGATGGGCTGTCTGGGGAAGGCAAAGGACAACGGGGTTGGGGGAGGACAGAGGAGAAATGCAGGGTTTCAAAGTGGGTGCTCTCTCTTTCAAGTGCCTACCGAGCATGGAAGCCCAGGCCTCTCCCGTGCAGGGAGCTCCCTCTGGGAAGCAATGGGCAGGCGCACAAGGCTGACCTTGCCTTGCCCTTTGTGACTTGCAGAGCCACAGCCAAAGTGCTGCTGGTGGGACTGGAAAGGCGATCAGGCAAGGGGCTTGGTGGCAGATAACACAGTGGGGCTATTTCAGGGACAAGGGTTCGTTGGGCCCCCCCCCTTTTTTTTTTGAGACAGGGTCTTGCTTTGTAGTTCAGGCTGGCCCTGAGCTCACTATGTAGCCCAGGCAAGCCTCGAACTCAGCAATCCTCCTGTCTCTGCCTCCCGAGTGCTGGGATTATAGGCGTGAGCCACCACGCCAGGCAAGGGCCCCTTTTTTAAATGCATGAAATCTGTTGGAGAGGAAACCTCAGCAAGTAGAGACCACATCTTAATTCCATCTTTTCAGAACCTAGGGCTGGTATAGGATGGATGGATGGGTGGGTGGATGAATGGACAGAGAGAAGGAACACAAGAGTGAGTTCATTCCTAATGTACTGTAGGCCTCTCTGTTCACCTATTGTGGAGGTCAGCTTAGTGATCGCTAACACCTCTCCATACCCTGTCACTCTGTATTGTTATGGTTCCATGACTTTGAGTTTCACTGGACCCCAGAGATGATTCATCATACAAAAAAGAAAGTATTAGAGGAGCTCTTACCTCATAGGCACCAAGGAGATAAAAGGATCCCTTACAAAGCAGCGAAGTGTGGTGGAGATGTGAGCAAAGCCAGCTCTCTGGCAGGCTGAGGCAGGAGGATTGCAAATTTGACCTCAGTCCGGGCAACTTGGCAAATCCGCAGTTAAGCAAGATCCTATCTCAAAAATAAAAAGACTAGGGCCCGGAGATTTAGCTCAGTGGTTCCAGCACCTGCCTACCAAGTGTAAGGTCCCTGATTTGATCCCTGGTAACCACATACAACAATCCTGGGTGTGGTGACTCACGCCCACCAGCAATCAGTACCACATGCCACGTACCACAGTGCCAGGTGTGGTGGCTCACACCTGTCATCCCAGCACTCAGGAGGCAGAGGCAGGCGGATTGTGGATTTCCAGAATTGCCTGGGCTACACAGTGAGCTCAGGGCCAGCTTGAACTGCAAAGTGAGACCGCGTCTCTAAATAAGTAAGTAAGTAAGTAAGTAAGTAAGTAAATGAATAAATAAATAAAATAAAAAGGCTAGAGATGTAACTCAGTGTGAAGACCCTGGGTTCTAATCCCCCAAGCACATGTGCACAAAAAATCAGATAAATCTAAAGGGTACTGCCTGTGCGTGTCGAAAGAGCATAGAGACACTTTGGTTCATGTACTCAAAATTCCTATGTCCTCCCGGCATCTTATCACTCTCTTTAAGGAGATGAACACTTGCTTTGGACATACAAACATTTAAAGAGACAGTAACTCCCTTCTCCAATTTTCACATCATAAAGAGACACATTTTAGCCTTGATCAGCAGAGGAAAATCCTGAGGTTTCTGCCTCCGTTCGAAGCAGCTGCATCAACATGTTGAGGCCACGAAGTCCCCAGACTCATGTTCTTGGAGTTCCGTACAGCAGTTTCCAGGAAGTCAAGAAAAAAATGATTCAGAAATAAATATATAACATGCATCGTTATAGCCTTCAAAGAGTTCTATAAGAAGTGCCTGGCGCACAGCCTTGAGCCGCCGTGGAGAGGAGAGAGCGACGGACGGTGTCGCCTGGGGACGGTGAGGGCCTTTCAGAACAGACACACAACAAACACACCAGGGATCCTTGGAGGACACACTCCGGAGGAAGCGACAGGAACAGGCACAGGCCCGACCCTGAGAAGGACAGAGGGACGTAGGCCCGGACGCACAGACGCACACTCCGACAGGGCTCTCAGGGCTCCCGGCCGAGGTCCGAGGAAGGGCACGGCTCTCCAGAGCCGCCTGCCCCCAGGGCCTGTCACGCTCGGCGCAGCCCAAGTGCCGCCGCGGCAAGTGTGGACTCTGCAAACCCGCGGCCCAGCACTAGGGTCGTGACCAGTCACGCTCACGCATTTTCGCAGCTTGCGCAAGTGCTTCCTGCGAGGCCAGATACGTTCTAAGTGTTCCCTCCTCCTCCCCGCAGCACGCGTTGCTTCTGGAGACCGGCGCTATTCACACGTTTTACAGATGAAGAAACTACATCGTGAGGACGGGGAAGCATCCACGGATCGTTAACATCCAGCTTGGGACTTCGTCCCCTGGAACCGGATCCCAAGGCTGCGCGGTGGCTTGGATTTGTCCCGACTCCGTTCCCAGCGTGGAGACCGTGGCACCACGAAGGTGCGAGCCCCTGTGGAGGGAAGCGGGCTCGGAGCTCTGGCCGGGGGCGGGGCGGGGCGGCTCTCCCGGTCACTTCCCGAGGGAGGAGTCACTGGAAAAGGGGCAGGCATCGCTCCTGCTTCCTCTCCTGCCACCCAGTCTCTCCCACGGGCATCCCTGCCTCTGTGATGCCACCCGCCCTGCAGCTCCCGCCACAACCCGAACTAATGAGGCTTACCCAACCCTGGGGCGCTGGCCTTCAAAACTGTGAGGCAAAACTTATCTTCTTGAAAAAGCACCTCGCCTTGCGCATTCTGTGACAGTAAAACTGATTAAGAAAAGCACCTGCTCTCCGGGCTGCACAGAATCCTCTAGCGAAACGAGGGGGCGGAGCCGGCTCGCAGGGCCGCGGGACAGAGGTCGGAGCGCGGACGCGGGCGGACAAGGGAGAGGAAATGCCCTCGGGTTGAAAAGCCGAGTGACGCGTTTACCAGAAGACACAGGGAGCGAGGCCCCGACGCTTCGCAGCCACCGTGTACGACACCCCCTGCGCGGTCCCGATCCGGGCGAGAGAAGGACCCCCGAGGCCGAGCGGCGGGGCAGGCGAGGCTCGAGTGCGTCTCCGCGGGGGCAGCAAACGCCGGCGCCCGTCTGTGCGCGCGGCCCGCAGGGCAGGGGTCGGAGGCCGCCCGCTCCGGCTCCGGGGCTCCGGCCGGGTCGCCTCTACTCCGCTGCCTGCGCACCGTGCGGGAAGCGGCCGCCCACGCTGTCCGGAGCTAGCGGGGCGTCCTGGGCGGCTGCTGGAGAGCGGGAGTGGCTCCCCGGCATCCTGCGAACTCGCGTTCCGGAAAGCAAAGGAGCCCGTCTCTGACTTTAGAGAGAAGTGACCAGTGTGTCGGGAGCCACAGCTGCCCGCCGCCTCTGTCCACGCGGAGGAATGACGGAAAACGGTGGAAGCCGCACAGTTTGAGCAGATCGACTGGCTCTTAGTTAAGGAGAATGCGTGCTACGGAGGCTGAAGCCGCTCGACAAACACTTCGCCCAGACACCTTTAAACACTGTTAGAAGAATAAGCCAAGGACGAGAGGGCTGTGACCTCCCGTCTCCTGTCACGCCGCCTCCCAGCAACGAGCCTGTGGTGCCCAGTCGCCCCACCCCACCCACGCCCCACTCCAGTGACAGGCGACAGAGCCGGCGGGGGACTCTCCCGCCCGAGTCTCCCGTCCATTTCGTAGCCAGTCTCCATCTTTGCTGTACTTGTATATTAACTGCTGGAGCCCCAGGCTTGCCTCTCGAGGGCAGCCGGCCTGCGTGCAGAGCCCGAGCAGCGCCACCTGGGAGGACCAGGCGCACGCGCAGGTGCGAGAGGGACGATGCCTCTTCTGAGGACCCCAACCACCAGCATCACCAAGACGCGCGAGGAGGGCGAGTCCCCCCGGGGAGACCCGCCTGGGTAGAGTTGGGCCCCTCACCGAGGTCACATCTCGGGGCGCAGACGACAGACAGCTAAGGTGGGGGCGCCCGACGTACTACTTTCCCTTTAGGGGACAAAGCTGGAGTAGTTGTTCCTTTAATCCCACTTCCTAAGTAAGTGAGCACTCGAAATGAATAACAGAGCTGTTGGGGGAAATAAAGGCTTGTGGGGGGGCTGTGGGCCCGTGACGGCCTCCAGGCACACCCGGGACGTAGTTAACAAAATCCCCCACACGCTGCCCGACCCCACTGTCCACCTTCTGGGAGTCGGCGCTGTTTGGACACTTGGGAGGCCACACGTCTGCCGGTGACTCATCGCACTTCGCCGTGGCCAGCAAGAAGAAACACACCCAGATGTCCCTCCAGAAAGGACTAGTTAAATAAAGCAGGGGACATGCAAACAGAAAACTACTATGCTGCTATAAAGAGGAATGAGGAAGCTCTCTGTGTTCTGATGTGGATAAAGTTCCAGGACATTTTGTTAAGGGACTGAGAGTCAAGGAACAGAATAGTGTATGTAGAATGTTACCTTTTCGGTAATGAGTTCAGATAAGAATTGTGTCATATTTGCTTGTGTTGGGGCATATGTATTCTAGGAGGCTACATAAAAATCTATAAACAAAGATGTTATCTGTGGGCCGGGAGGATCTGGGTTGATAGGGATGAGGTGGAAGAGAGAAAGGGAAACTTCTCAACTTTTATATCGGGAACAAAGTGATTGTATAGCATACTGAAGATTTTGTATGAACACACTTGTCTCTCCTATATAAAACTATCCTGAATAAACAAATCCATAAAGACAGAAAGCAGAGTAGTAGTTTCCTAGGGCTGCGAGTAGAGAGAAATGGGAAGGGTCTGGTTAGTGGCTCAGGATCTACTTTTGCGGAGAAATGTTCATAGAATAGAAAGTAGTGATGGTCACACAACCTCGTGGGTGAACTAAATAACACCCTTAGTCTGTTTTATGCTATGTCTATTTTGCCACAATAAAAGAAAAAGATCTGTTCTAGTTGTTACCTTTCAAACTGCACAGACCTTCACTTGGGATCATTGTTAATTCAGGAATTTTGTCCTCTGTCTTTAAAATGTGCTCTGGGAGAAGCTCTGAATTCAGACAGGAGCCACTGGAGACTATTTCCAAATGTGAGGGTGAGTCTTACTCACCCTCACATTTCTGCTCATGCATGAAGCTCCTTCCTAAAATTTGCAAGAACAAGCTCCCAAAAATTCCTCTTTTAAACCAGTCTCTTAAAGATGACGGCCAGAGGTGAAGGGTCACCTTGAATGGGTGGGAAACCACAGGCTAAGCCAGCAGGTTCTGAGCTATCAGAGGCCAGAAAAAGTGAGGCTGTGAAACCACGGATGCCTCTGGTTCTCGAAGCCACCTGTCGCAGTGACTGCTGGGAGAGGCAGAGGAAAATGTGATTCCCGGGAGTGAACAGAAAGCACCTAGGCAACCAAACACAGGCCTGGAGACATCTTTATTTTTAGGCCCTCCAGCCTCTGTCTGCCAGAGCGCTGAGTGGGTCCAAGACTGTGTCACCATGGCTGCCGTCCCGAGCGCTCCGTGTGAGACTGGGAGTTCATCGTCCCATTACCTGGCCTGGCCGATGGTTATCATTTTCGAAGCTAACGGAGGGGTTAGGAGCAGCATTGGTCCACTTTAATGGAAAGGAGACTTGGATTCGGAGATTCTAGGGCTGGACCTTTCTCCCTGACCCAGCAGTAACAATTTAATTTCTGGATGTGGTTAGTGAAGAGGTTAGTTTACAGAGCAAAACTTTTTAATATATTGTCTCATTTATTCCTCCTCCCCATCCCATGAAGAAGGAATTCCTCCTGTCTTATTGATCAGGTACCAAAATGCTAAGGAGTTTAAAAATGGTTCCCCAACTAGCTCAGGCTATTGGAACTCCCTCTTCTGATGGTGGCTTGAAATCCTTCCTTCTCCCCAAGATGCAATTCCATCTCCCACCGGGGGTGGCGGTGGTGAGTGAGTGAGTGAGTGAGTGAGTGAGTGAGTGAGTGAGTGAGTGAGTGAGTGTGTGTGTGTGTGTGTGTGTGTGTGTTTTCACAATGTTATTTCTTCTCTTAGATTCAGTCTGCTCACCCACAAATTAGGGGCAGTAATAATGATTACCTTTAAGGATCACTGTGGAGCCAACATGGGTGATGAATCTGAAGTGACAGTTCAGAACCTAAAACCACCCAGACCCCTATTCACCTAGAGCTATTTTCAAAACCAGTGATTGCTGCAAATTTCCAGTATGGATGAAAACGATCAATAAAACATTCTGATAGGTAGATCGATACCATAAATCAGAAATTCTTATATTTCAAACGTTGAAGCACAATAAAACACCCCAAAGCTAATTCCTCAACTAAATGATTTTCATGGGCAATCAGAACTCCTTTGGAGAAATCTGATAGCACCTTATTTGGAATACCAAATAAGATAATAGAAAGAGATCACCAAAACCTGACCGGTGCTGTGTGAACAGCTCTGTCCCACTCCTCAGTCCGCTCAGTGTTTGGAAGGGGCCCTGGCCCCTTGATGAGGTATCTACACATGATTCAGTCTTCCACTGCCATTTGCTGTTTGCTGAACTCTCTCCCAAGTTCAGGAGCAGCTTGAAGCTCTGCTTTTAAAAGAACAGCTTGGCCCAACCAGGCTGCTCAAGTGACATGTCAGGCTGTCCCGGGAGCAGTTTCCCAACTGCCTGAGTCATGCCAAATTGCTGGAGGCTTGTGCTGAAGTGAGCTCTGAAAATATTTCTTTTTGCCCTTGCCACCAGATAGGAGCTTACAGAGTCGGTCACAAAGTACTAGATCTAAGGTCAACTACCCATTCTTTTCAGTGACTGCGGATGGTACTTAACAGAGTCTTCAGTCACCTGGGGATTTTCAGTGGCAAAGCTTTCCTAAGTCTCATAAGAAAGGGCAAAGCTCTTTCTACTGACCTGTCTCCTTGTTGTTTCTAGAGCTCACCAGGCCTATTTCCATCATCTGACTGCTAAATGTCTGCACCTATTAATTTCCCAACCTCCCCTTTGCAACCTACATGGGCCCAAACTCACTTTGCCCTTGGTATGAGTCATAGTCCTCAGTCATATGCCGCCCGTCATCTCAAAGCAAAAGCTTCCGTTTTTCTATTCTCTGGATCTCTGTCCTCCCCGAAGGAGGGGAGATTTATCCAGTTATGCTCTTCTGACTCTCATGGTGCCTAATATGGGAATTGGCCCTCCAGAAGAAATGAATGAACGAATCAAGTGCCCTAGAAATCACTGCTCAGCACTCAACCTTCTTTCTACAAAAGATGATGAATCCTAAATTATTCCCCAAAGATTCCATTTGAGATACTTCTCAAACTCTCCCAAGGATCTACAATCCCTAGAGGGTTTGGGAAAGTACAGACTGTAGAGTTTCTCATTCAGTAGGTTTATAATAAGACACGGGAATTTTCATTTCTAACAAGTTTCCAAATAGAGCTGACACTACTGGCCTAAGGACTACTTTTTGAGGATCCTGTTCATGGTCATCAAATGTGAGTTAAGGGGTTAGAATACTAACTCTGGCTCAGCAGAGGGGTCTGGGACAAGTAATTTAAGCACTCCAGGCTTCTACACTGAAATTTGTCTCGTAGGACTATTAATTTCAGTTATCTGAATACCAAAGATCTAAAAGACCCAACAGCATCTTCAACGTTGCGGTCTTAATGAAATCTTAGGTAACAAAGGAACTAGCCAGAACAATTACCTCTTTTCTTGGACTCACAGCATTGGGTTCCCAGTGTTGCTCGGCTCCAGAAGAGGGTAAAAGCAAGAAGAAGAAAACTGAGGCTAGACCACACGGAGATTCAAGCAGCTGATTCAAGCAGAGATTCATGCAGGCAGACTAGATCTGAGTACAGACGTGGAGACATCCGGATTGGGATACTATCCCTGGCCTCAAAGCCCTGGGGGCTTCCCAGCAGACCAGAGCGGCAGGACGCAGAGAACTCGGTGCGTGGCTCCATGTCTAATGTCCCAAGAGAACTGATCACCAGACCTCACAGCCGGCGACTAGTCTGTCCTTCTCCTGCCTTTACAATAGTTGGAAATACTTTTTCAGGTAGGTAGTGCCTGTCTTGACCTTTAATATCACCAAGCAGGGGTTTTTGCTCAATAATAGAAGTTCCAGTCATGGGCAAGTAGGTGAGGAGACATCTGTCCTCAGATTTCTACAAGTAGGGAGAGTTTTCAGGATTGCTTTTCTACGTTCAGATGTAGACAAGCAGCCATGTTCACTGTGGCTACTTTTAGGAGATGATAATGTTTAAAATAAGCCAGACGCAGAAAGACAAATACTTCATGACTTCATTCATAGAAGGAGCCTAAATAGGCTGGTCTCAGAAAAGATGAGAATAGAATTGCGGTTCCCAGAGTCTGAAGAGAAGACAAGGAGAGATAAAAGCAGATTGACACACACAAAGTTACTATTAGACAGGAGGAAGGAATTCTGGTGTTCCCTTCTACTAAAGAGTGACCAGTCAACGATGTTGTATTGGATACTGCTCTTCTCAGTGAGAGAAGATTGTGAATGTTCTCACCATAAAGAAATGATAAATGACTTCACTTTCATTTCCTCTCGCAGCCTCAGAAAGAGGTGTGATTCTAGTTGCCCTGAGGAGCAAACACGGCTTGTTCCAGGTCTTTCAGCCAATGTACTTCCTGGACTCCCTATCCAGCTCCCTGCCCATCAACTGTGCTGCTCTCAGAGACCTTTTGCCCAGTCTCTGAGGGGTTGTCCAGATGCACTTCCCCCACTCGTAGATGGGTCTCTATATGGTGCCAGTTGCTTCTGAGAGAAAATACTTATCAATATATAAACCTAGCCTTATTACCAGAGAGGATGCCTACTTTGACCTAGTTTTTCTTTTTTAAAAGAACGGTTATGTATATGCTGGTAACTATTCTGAGAACTGAGTATAAAAAGTTCCTCAAAGATGAGCAAATTGTGATTCAATAAGGTCATGTGACTTGCTCAAGACCACACAGTTTTTTGCTCAATGATCTTGAGTCACAGGTGCCTAAAAGAGCTTCTCTACAGAAAGGAATTGCAGCCCAAGCACATGCTGCTAAGGGATGAAAAGCCCAGGAGTGAGATTGGCCTCAGAGATATATCCACAAAGACCACACTCCTACTCCGCACCCGAGTAAACTCACCGAGTTCAGACAGCGTTTGCAAAATAGTGCAGTGCTTCACCCAGGAATAACTCTATTATTTTAAAAGTTTACTGAACGCAACAAACACTGAAGGATCACTGGTCACAGTGGTTAACTATCCAAACTACTCCAAAATGTCCTGCATTGACTCTCTGGGGGAATTCGGGACAGCACCAGAGCTGGGCAACATTCCCCACCGCACCAAAGCTCATGCTTACGGAGGCAGAGCCATCATGGTGCACTCTTCGCTTCTCGGCGCCCTATGGATCGCTCTGGCTATGATACATCTACTGCCTTCTGTTTTGTGTTTTTATTTTCTGCCTCACAAGGGCTATATTGTTCTTTACTAAGATCCCTTGATTAAAACTCCAGGTATTGAGTAAACTTGCTGCTCTTACGATGCTAAATCCTCCCCCATTCTTTGATCTCAAATACTTCAACACCTTTCTCCACTGTGCCTATGAAGAATAGATCTGAAGACCAGGTCTGTGACGTTGCTGATACTCCTGACACACATACAGGCACTAAAAATTGGTCATTAAAAATTAACCCTGCTCTGGGCCGGAGATTTAGCTCAGTGGTCCCAACGTCTGCCTCACAAGCGCAAGGTCCTGAGTTCGATCCCGGTAACCACATACAATGCTGGGCGTGGAGACTCACACCCACCAGCCATCAGTACCACATACCACAGTGCCGGGTGTGGTGGCTCACACCTGTCATCCCAGCACTTGGGAGGCAGAGGCAGGAGGATTGCTGAGTTCTAGGCTTGCCTGGGCTATATAGCGAGCTCAGGGCCAGCCTGAACTACAAAGCGAGACCCTGTCAAAAAAGAAAAAAAAATTAACCCTGCTCTGAGTCTTAGATGCAAAATTCCTTTATTAGTCATTAGACAGTGTGAGAGACAACCAAGGTTGGTGGCCTCCATCGCACAAACTGGGAAGGTTTCTTGGGATCCCAGAAAGTAAGGCTGTATTTTCCAGGGTGACAAATCGCCCGTGGAGTGCTCAGCCCTGAACTAGCAAGCAGAAGCCACAGGGCTTCGCTGCGACAGGGAAGCCCAGCTTTCCTGGTGCTGAAGGCCCCTGAACTGGAACTGAGGCTGTGGCCCTTAGAAGGTCGCACTTCTAATCTTACCTGTCGGTTTCAGTGCAGTTCAGAAACGTGCCCTCTTTCCTAACTGAAATGGACCTTCGGACTTCCCCAAAACACCAAGTAGAAGCTTCTTCACAGAAATGTGATTACTGACATTAATAAGTGATGGAATCACCTTTCTGGCTGCCAGACAAGGCCATCCTAAGATGTCTCCAAGAGATGAAATGCAACCCCTATCCAGACAGGAGAAGGGCCTGTCACACCTCTTTCCTGTCACCCAGGGCACAGTCAAGCAACGGTGTTCTCTGGAAAGGCTTTTGTGAACCAAGACAATCCCCCCATACTCACAGAGAGTGTCTTGGAACTGGCCCTTCAGAGAACATGCTCTTCTCTGAAGTTTGCCTTAACAGGGAACCCCCAGGCCCTCAAAAATGCTCTCGTTAATAAAGACGAAAATCACTTCATCTGTGAGGACACTGTGGCTGAAATTACACATTCATGTCCCACCAAGGAAACTGCTATCTCACTCAACATTACCAAATGAAACAGCTCCTGAGAATAAAATCAGCAAGACTTGATTTATCTGTCTCAAAACAAAACAGAAATATCATTTTATTTCCAGGATTTAAAAACCCAAGGATCAGAGTACTAAATAACATTTTCTTTAATTTTTAAAATGTAACTTAAAAAATAATGACATTATGTTATTTAACATCTCTCACTAGGACATGATTTCCCAGAGAAATCCTTCGAACTAATTCAAACCCCCAGCTCTTCTCAGCATGAGATATTCATTATTTCCTTAGAAGACGCTTGCATTAAAGCTGTGAGTTATTATGTAGTAACACAGGTACAAAGAGAGCAAGAGCACTTTGTTGTTAAAAAAAAGAACCAAGGTACACACCTGGCACAGATAAGGCTTGAGGCCTGGAGTGTTGGCTTTCTGTTGTCTGCCACGGTGGCTTTCCATTGTGCACAAAGAGGCTTCATTTGGTCCTCAGTGACAACCCCACAGTTACCTTTATGCCTCCACTCCGCAACTGAGCATTCCCATTTTGACAGAGATCTCACTTTCTTGTGGTCTGAAATCCATGGGTCTGTGATTCCTGAGTGTCCCAAAATATCACTAAGAGAAATGAAAGGCATCATCCTAGCATCTCTCATCACTTGGAAGACTATGCTAGGTGTGGATGGATTATCCAGGAGGATTCATGGCCAAAACAAGGGCAGTAAAAGCCATATCAAGACACAAAATTGTCCAATACATACCGACGAGTCATCTGAACTGAAATGAGAAGAGAAGAGGAAAGAGTTGGAGTCCTTTGCTTTGTTTTCCTAAACCCCATCCAACTTCTCTCAGACAATCTCTTTTTGTTTCACCTAAAGGTAACTTTTACCACCACGGGAGAAATTTTGACCTTTATTGCTGAGTTTGTGCAACTATATTTTGGGCTCAATGTGTAGAAAGCCAAAAGGGAGAGATGTTTCTCCCTTGTATCTGAGACATTCGGCCATCTGTTCAACAAGGACCAAAACCATAACAAAGTTCTTCATTGACCGACTACAAAAGAATACTTCTTTCTGCTCCACCCTCTCTCCCCACCCTTTGGCAAAGCCTGAGTAAATAGGTACATTTGGTGCCAGGGCTTGAAGATCAACAAACTCTTGCTTGTCAGTAGAACTGGGAATCAAGTCAAGTGGACTCCCCAGAAACACCTTATCTTTCTGCTCTATGGTGTTTGATCTTCAGGATTAGGAGTGAAAAGTGTCTGCAGGAAGCTTGCCAAGAAAATATGTAGCAGATATCTGATGCTATAGTATGGCTTTGGTGATACCATAGGGACTTGCTTTGGAACGGCCATCCCAGATTTCCTGGCTCACCTAC
>PVIC010036972.1:0-20280 GCA_004025085.1 Thryonomys swinderianus
ATATTGACTGTGATCATGATATGATATGTATATTCAATGTACCAATGAAGATAAAATTTTTTAAAATAGGCTATTTTTCTTCCATTGTGGATATTTGGCTCCTTTGTCAAAGATGAGATGGCATAGTGTATCTGAAGCTGATTATGGATCTTATAGTCTGTTCCACTGATCCTCAGGTCTGCTACTTTGCCAGCACCATGCAGTTTTTACCATAGTGGCTTTGTGATACACGCTGACATGTCTGTTGCTTAGAGTTACATTTGCTATTCTAGATATCTTCTGATTTCAGATACATTTTTGAATGATTTTCTCTAGATCTGTGAATTATGCTGTTGAGATTTCAGTAGGGATTACATTGAATCTTACAATAGTTGTGGAGGTATAGCCATTTTGACAATATTCTTCCCACCCAGGAACAAGGGATGTCTTTCCATTTTCTGATATCCTTTCAGTCTCCTTTTTCAGAGTGTTGTAGCTTTCAGAGTAGAGGTCTTTCACCTCCTTTGTTAGGTTAATTTCTAGATATTTCATTTATTGGATGTGATTGCGAAAAGAATTGACTCCCCAATTTCTTTCTCAATGAATTATTTGTGTATAAAAAGGCTATTGATTTTTGAGCATTGACCTGGTATCCAATTATGTTACTAAATTTGGCAATTAAATCTAGCAATCCTTTGGTTGAGTTTTTAGAATCTTCTATAGAGTATCATGTCATCACCACATAATGGCAGTTTAACTTCTTCCTTTCTTATCTTTATTCATTTTATTTATTTCTTTTGTCTAATTGCTATGGCTAATGTTTTCAGCACTATATTGAACAGGAGTGGTGATAGTGAGCCACCTTGTCTTATTCCTGATCTTAATGTAAAAAGTTTCAGTTTTTGACCATTTAGAATGATGCTGGCAGTTGGTTTCTCATAAATAGCTTTTATTAGGTTGAAATAAATCCATCTATTCCAATTTTCTGTGGGTTTTGATCATGAATTGGGTGTTGGATTTTATAGGATGCTTTTTCTGCATCTATTGAGATTACCATGTGGTTTTTGTCCTGAGTCTGTTAATATAGTATATTACATTTATTGATTTACATATGTTGAACCATCCTTGCATCCCAGGAATAAATCCAACTTGATCAGGGTATATGATCTTCTTGACGATTCTCTGTATTCTATTTGCCAGCATCTTATTGAGGATCTTTGAATCAATGTTAATTAGGGAGATTGGCCTGTAGTTCTCTTTTTTGGGTTGGATCTTTTTCTCCTTTTGGAATCAAGGTAATGGTTGCTTCCAAGAATGAATTTGGAAGCACTGCTTCCTCTTCAGTTTCACTGAAATGAAATAGGGCATTAACTCTTCTTCAAAAGTTTTGTAGAATTCAGCAGTAAAGCCATCAGGACCAGGACTTTTGTTGGTTGGTGGATTTTTTAAATTACATTTTCAATTTCACAGATTGATATTGGGGTGTTTAACATTTTTATATCTTCTTCATTCAACTTTGTAAAGTTCATATGTGTCTAGGAATCTATTTCTTTTACATTTTGCATCTATTAGAGTACAAATTTTCAAAATAGATGCTTATTATCCTCTGGACTTCTGCTGGATCTGTGATGATTTACCCCTTCTCATTCCTAATAACGTAGATTTGAGCCCTTTCCTTCTTTTGTTTGATAGGGTTGATTGAGGGTCTGTCCATTTTGTTTGTCCTTTCAAAGAACAACTCATCAATTTGTTGATTTTTTTGTATTATTCTCTTAGTCTCCATTGCACTGATTTCTGCTCTGATCCTTATAATCTCCTCCCTATTATGAGCTTTGGGTTTGTCTTACTCCTCTTTTTCTAGTATCTTTAGGTTCAGCATTAGATTGTTTACTTGATTTTGCTCAGTTTTCCTCATGTAGGCATTCACTGCTATGAATTCCCCTCAAACTACTTTCATTATGTTCCACAAATTCCTGTATGGTGTATGGGGGTTATCATTTAACTGAAGAAACTGTTTAGGGCCGGAGATTTAGCTCAATGGTTTCAGCACCTACCTAGCAAGCACAAGGTCCCTGGTTCGATCCCCAGTAACCATATACAATAATACTGGGTATGGTGGCTCACACCCACTGGCAATCAGTACCACATATCACAGTGCCGGGCTTGGTGGCTCAAGCCTGTAATTCCTGCACTCGGGAGGCAGAGGCAGGAGGATTGCTGAGTTCAAGGCTTGCCTGAGCTACATAGTGTGCTCAGGGCCAGCCTGAACTACAAAGCGAGACCCTGTTTAAAAAAAAAAAAAAAAAGAAATTGTTCAATTTCTTCTGTGACCCATTGATTGTTCAGCAGAGTGTTGTTCAATTTCCCTGTGTTTGTGAGGACCTTGGCATTTCTTTTGCTATTCAGCTCCAATTTCAAGGCACTATGGTCTGACAGTTTACAGGGGCAAACTTCAATTCCTTTGTATTCACTTAGGCATGTTCTATGAACTAGCATGTGTTCTGTTTTAGAGAATGACCCATGAGCAGCTGAGAAGAATGTGTATTCTGGCCTTGTGGGGTATAATATTCTGTAGGCATCTATTAAGTCCATTTTGTTCAAAAGTTTGGTTTAGCTCAAGTATTTCAGTATTGATTTTTCTGTCTAGTCAATTTGTCTACTTATGACAGCAGGGTATTGAAGTCCTCTAGTACTATTGTATTAGTGCTTATTTGGCTTTTCTCATTCATTAATATTTGTTTTATATAGTTGGATGCATTAGAATTTGGTGCATAAATACTTATAAATGTCATTTCTTTCTCTTGCATTATTCCCTGTATGAGAATGTAGTGTCCTTCTTTGTCTGTCTTAATCAGTAGTCTATCTTGTCTGCAAATAGGATAGCCACTCTTGCTTTTTTGTAGTTTCCTGTCACTTGGAGAATTGTGTTCTATCCTATTGCTTTCATTCTATGGCTTTCTGAGCTAGGTGTGTTTCTTGTATGCAGTAAATTGGAGGATCTTGTTTCTTAATTCATTCTGCCATTCTGTGTCTTTTAATTGGCACATTGAGGCCATTGACATTAACGGTTATGACTAATAAAGACTGATTACGACTTTTCATGGTGTTTTCCTGTTCTTGGCTCTTTTGTTTTTTGCTCTTACCCTTTCCATTCAGTTTCTTCTCTTATCTAATGGATTCACTTTGCTGGGACTCATCGCTTTGTGACATTCATTGTTTTTTTCCAAGATAACTCTTTAGAAATTTTGTAGTGCAGGCTCTCTATTCGTGAAGTTTTTCAGGTGTTCTTTGTCATGGAAACATCTTATTTCCTGTTGATTTTGAAAGACAGCTTTGCAGGATACATCAATCTAGGTTGGAGGCTGTTTTCCAGCAATGTTTCAAACACTTCATTCCAGGCTCTCGTTGCATTGAGTGTTTGCTTTGAAAAGTCTGCTGTGATCCTGATGGACTTTCCTTTGTATGTGGTTTTTTTCTTTTGTCTAACTGCTTTCAGTATTCCATTTTTTGGTTGGATATCTGGGACCTTGATAATTATATGCCTCAGTGTAGATTTTTTTATATCATGGTGATAGGGATTCCTGTATGCCTCATTTATCTGTATGTCCAAGTCTTTTCCTTTTCCCATGAAGTTTTCTGCCTTTATATCTGTGAACAGGTTTTTAATGTCTTTTGTGCTGTTTCCTGCTTCCTCAGTGACTCCAATCAGTCTCATGCTGTTATTCTTTGAATTGTCTAGGAGCTGTTGGATTGATTTCTCATAGTCCCTTACCATTTTCCATAAATTATGTCTTTCCTGTTAATTGGCTGCAATCTTATCCTCTAGGTCTGAAATTCAGTCTTCAGCTTTATTCTTCCTACTTGGCAAACTTCGTTCTCATTTCTGATCACCTGGAATGCTAGTTGAAGCTGTTTAAAAGGTTCCATTGCTTTGTTATTTCAGATTCTATCATGCCCATAATCTCTTCTTTAGCCTTATTAATCATATCATTCACTGTGGACAGTATCTCTTTTCATCTTAGAGATCAGCTCTGATTTCCACTTTACTAGATCTGCTTTTGTTTCCATCTCAGAGAGTCCTAGTGATTGAGCTTCACTTTGCTCCATTTCCTTTTTTCCTGAATTTTCCTGTGGTGATGATCTTTGTACTGGGTTTTTGATTTTTTTTTTTTTTTGAGAAGGGTCTCACTTTGTAGTTCAGGCTGGCCCTGAGCTCACTATGTAGCCCAGGCAAGCCTCGAACTCAGCAATCCTTCTGTCTCTGCCTCCCGAGTGCTGGGATTACAGGCGTGAACCACCACGCCCAGATGGGTTTTTGAATTTTTTTTCTCATTTGATTCCTTTGTCATTGCTTATATTGGTTAAATTTCTTGCCTGCTCTCTGGGCAGTATTGTTGCAAGTCTCTTCCTTCATAATATTTGGAACCTTGAGGAGATGGCTAATTCCTGGGTTGTCCTTCTTCGATCTGTAATGGCCCTCAGGTAATCTCAGTTCACTGGCTACGGTCAACAGGATTGCTTCAGTCTTTCAGTGAGTGTGCTTTCCAACATGATGGACTAGGCAGAGGAACTCACTGAGGGCCTCTGTCTTAGGTTCCAGTACCACAGCTGACTTATTCACAGTCCACAGAGAAGTAGGTGGTGTCTCTGGAGGCTTTACCCCATGTAACAGCCATGCCCAGTTTTGCCCACAAGGAACTAGATATCCTAAGACTTTATGGTCATATCCTGGTTACAAAAACCCGCGGTCCCAAGTGCTGGTTGATAGTACCCAAGACCTTCTTGCCAGGATCCACTGTGTGATCCCACTGCACCCTACTTTCCCAGGCTCTCTCCACAGGCCTCTGGCCTAGCATGATTCTTATTTTTTCCCATTCCTGTAACCTCTCCTCTCCTTATATACTTAAACTTTGTTTCCATTTTTCCTTCTTATCTTCAATTTTTCCTTTCCCTTCTTTCTTTTCTCCTGCCTACCCTCCCTAGTTCCTTCCCCCTTTGAACATTTTATTATTGTATAATATCTACTACAACTTTTGATTCTTATTTACAGTTTCTCATATTAGTGAAGTGATTTAATTTTTACATGTGTGTCCTATTTATTTTATTTATGAGTATGGCCCCAATTTGCATCCATTTAGTTATAAATGACTCAAGTTTATTGTTCTTTATGTCTGAGTAATACTCCATTATATTTTTAAAACCACATTTTCTTTATCCAATCACCAATTGATGGTCTTTTGGGCCGTTTCCAAGATTAGGTTACTACAAAATGTGGTTCTATAAATATGAGTGCACATATGTCACTGTGGTATGATGCTTTTAATTCTTTCCTGAATAGCCCAGCAAGAAAATAGCAAAGTAAAATGGGACCTCTAGTCTTAGTTTTTTGGTTTTTTTTGTTGTTGTTGTTGTTGTTTTTTGTATCCACACTGATTTCCACAATGCTTGCAGCATTCTACATTCCTACCAAGAGTTGGAAGGGTTCCTTTCTCCTCACAGCCCCACCAGCATTTGTTATTGGTTGATTTTTTTTTTTGTGGTATGGGGGATTGAACTCAAGCCCTTGTGCATCCAAGGTTGGCATGGTAACACTTGAGTTAAATCCCCAGCCCCTGTTTGATTTCTTGATAGCAACTATCCTGTCTGGAGTTATATGGAATCTCAGTGTTGTTTTCATCTATATCTCTCAAATGATCAGTGATGTTGAAAATTTTTTATATGTTTATTTTTTAATTCTATTTCTTCATCTGAGAAATGTCTGTATATTTCAGATGTGCATTATTGTACTGGGTCTTTAATTTGGGAGGGTCTGATTTTTTAAAAAGTTTTTTATGTATTCATTCATCTACATTGTTGGTGAGAATGCAAAGTAGTACAGTCACTACAGATGTCAGTGTGGCAATTCCTCAAAAAGCTAAAATAGAAATTCTATTACACAATACAAGCACAGCCATGTTTATAGCAGCATAATGCACAATAGCTATATATAGAAACAGCTTCTACACCCATCAACAGATAAACAAAGTGTGATGTATATATACATAATAGAGTACTACTTTTGTATAAAATGACACTTGTACAAAAATGGATGACTTGAGACCATAATAATAAATGAAATAAATTAGGCCTAGAAGGTTAAATATTACATAATGTCTCTAATATACGATATCCAAAATATAAATAAAGAGCAAAACAAAAAGAGGCAGTAAATAGGGGGGTAGACTCTGAAGATGGAAAGAGGATCTGAGGAGAAGAAGGTGGGGGAAGGAAGAATAAAAATGGTCCAGGTGTGAAATGTGTATGTACCAGTTCCCAAGATAAAAAGTAGAAAAACAGAAGAGCGTTCTTCTTTTAAAGAAAAATTATATTTAAAAATTAGAAACAATACTTGACACCACTGAACTCTATCTTTTATATCATTAAGATGGCAAGAATTTTGCTACTGTGTACTGCATTACTAATCTAAAAGAAGAGTCCCTTTTCTTTGAGCTGTTAACATTACTCATGGTAACCATGTTTCTGTTGTACAGCAGTACTTAGCATATAAAACAAAAGGAACACCTTATACAGGACCCTGTGTGGCCACCACTGTAATAGGGTATCAGTCACTGTATGTAAATCTATTTGAAATAACAACTACCAGCATGAAGATAGTGCCTTGTTACTATCAACTAACAGTCCTTTAATTTGTATCTACACAATAGAGAGATTTGAGGTTGCTTCTTTAAAGAAACAAACAAATATAGGTCAGAAGAGTAAAAGATCAAACATTTCCTAAAATACTCAACACACAGTAGCAGCAGAGGAATAATAAAAGTGGTGACCACCACACAGGTTGTTCCTGCTGTGTGTGCTTGTGAGCACTGTTTAAGGTCTTTATTATGTTTCATGTGGTCTTCTCAGCATCCCTGTATAGCATTCTACTATTTTCTCATTTTATGGGTGAGACACTGAGATACAGAAAATATGGACACCTTCAAAGTCTCACATCTGCTAAGGGCAGATTGATGCCAGAATCTCAGAAGAACAGACTCAGGAACTTCTCTGCTAGTGACTTCTATGAGCAGCTTCCTTCTCTGCAGTGTCCTATGCCCCCCACCCTGTGCAGACTGTGGTTCCAAGACACTTTCTATGTGCCAAAATTCTCCTATTCTGCTTGGCTTAAACTCCATTTTCTTCCAGACATCCTCCCTGTGTGCCCAAGCCACAGTCTAAGCCACTGGGCACTTCCCACCCCATCTTGTGATTCTGT
Organism: Thryonomys swinderianus; assembly: GCA_004025085.1. Classification (NCBI taxonomy): domain Eukaryota; kingdom Metazoa; phylum Chordata; class Mammalia; order Rodentia; family Thryonomyidae; genus Thryonomys; species Thryonomys swinderianus. The sequence continues at coordinate 7,232 of PVIC010036972.1, forward strand.
GTCTGAGCCTTCTCTACTCAAACTGAGTGCTAACTCTCAGGCACACATTATCAGAATTTTGCAGCCTCAAAACTGAAAAGGTGGGCTGGAGATTTAGCTCAGTGGTTCCAGCGCCTGCCTCGCAAGCGCAAGGTCCTGAGTTCAATCCCGGTAACCACACACAATGCTGGGCGTGGAGACTCACGCCCACCAGCAATCAATACCACATACCACAGTGCCGGGCATGGTGGCTCACGCCTGTCATCCCAGTACTCGGGAGGCAGAGACAGGAGGATTGCTGAGTTCGAGGCTTGCCTGGGCTACATAGTGAGCTCAGAGCCAGCCTGAACTACAAAGTGAGACCCTGTCTCAAAAAAAAAAAAAAAATGAAGAGGTTATCAGGTGTTCTCAGTTTACCCTTTTCAATTTACCACTGAGGAAACTAAAACTCAGAGGGGGAATGATTCACCTGTGCAGTCAATAAGGCTGTTGAGATGTGTGTTTTACTCATTTCAAGACTTCTCTGATGCCCCCAGGAGACCAATGGGTCTGCACCCCCATGGATGCTGAGGACATGTTTTCAAATGAAGCTGAGAAGTTTACCCCATGTGATCTGTCATTTTCACATTTTTTTTATTAAAAAAGGAAACACAGTTTAATGTAAAGAAAAAACCACCAGGAACTGTCTGCAAGAACAATGAAGCAAATCAACTTCTGAAAAAGAGTTCAGTATCTTGGTGGACATGTTAAGTAGGAGGCTAAGACAAAACAAAAATGCTTCTTAATTTGAAATGTTGTACAGTATTTGCATATTAACTCATTTCAGGGGTGAACAATGAATTAGGACACAGCAGAGGTACTGTACCCAGAACTGTCCCAGCCTTCAGATTAAGTGGACCTTCCAGATTCAGGAGGGCCACTTTGCTTTTCCATAAGAAATCCAAGATGTTCTTTGGAATGGGAAGCAGAAACCCCTTTGCTCAGGCAGGAGCTGGACAGAGCTGAGATCTCAGCATCTCCAAGCTGGCCATGGAGTGAGAAGACAGCACCTGTCAAGACCACAGAAGTGGCTCCGTGTGGCCCACAAGGCTCAGCTGTCCTGACCCAGGGCTTGCTTTGCAGGGGTGAATCCTCCGTCAAATCCGTCCTCTCCCTTCGCTTCCGGATTAGGCAGGACCTCGGGCTGAGGTGAGCCTGAGGCTTTGGGAAAGGCTGCTGGGCCCCGTGCTTGGAGGTGAGCATCTCTGCACCAGGTCACAGCTCTGGCACACTGTTTTCCTTGCAGCAGGATCAGGAGGAAAAGCTTCTCTCAGAGCAAGGTCACACAGCGGTCACAGCCTTAACTCTATCTGGGGAAACCAGGGAGAAGAGGCTTGGGTCTCCTGGCCATTGGTCTTAAACAAGCTCTGTCCCTCTTAGGCCATCCCCTAGGGAAGCAGAAGAGCGACAGCATCTTCCGCTGAGCACAGCGGGCCAGCACAGCATGCACCGTGCCAATTCCAGGTTCGCAGACACCTTCATTCTCCCTCCCTACTTGGTCTCTCTAGCAAGGTGGAGAGGGCAGGTTGGGCTGAGGGCTCCTACAGGGCCAGGGGCTGCAGAGGCCACTGTAGCTCCCCATGGAGTTTCCTGGTTAATTAACGAGTGGCTGTCTCTCTCTGCTGCAGGCTGTGTTACACCTCCCACAACCCTGGGAGATAAGGTTGCAAGATCTTATGAATCCCTGCTTCATGGGAAGGAGGCTACAGAAACACATCTTAACGTCCAGAGCATTCCTGTCAGAATATTCTGCGGCAAGCGTCCTGGCTCCTGGGCACCTGCTGTGGGAGACAGAGCTAATTCCTGTTCACAAGTGAGTTGACAGGCAGAAGACCTGTGCAGGGCAGTGGTGCGAGTGTGAAATGCACGCAGCAGAAAGGCAAGGTGAGTAAATCCACTGCACGAAGGAGGCAGGTAAATAAGCATCTGCCACACGTGTCAGACAGCAGGGGACTGAGCTGCAGGTGGGACTCAGAGCCTGAGAGTGAGACCTCAGCCTATTCTCAGGATGCTGAGTGACTTCACATGCAGCCTCCACCCCAGCTTCGCTGGCCCTTTCTGTGGCATGGTGTTTGGTAGGATGGTACCTAAGACTCGCTGCAGTTGCCTGCTCTCAAGGTCGAACAGACAGCTCTTTGGTTACACCCTCCTTGCCTGGCCCACTTGTCTCTGCCTGGCATGCAGTAGATGCAACAGTGAAGATCGCTGAGTAAATTACTGAAGAGGTGAATGAGGAGTAGATGATGAGAGGAAAAGGAAGAGAGGTCTTTAGAATAGAAGGAGCCCATCTTTCATTAACACTGTTGAAGAGACAGCAGTGAGAGAAGAATCGGGGCTCACCAGAAGACACTGCACTCAGGATTGGGTAAAACCCCCAGGAATTGTGTATTTCTGTGTTTCCACTTATCCAAGTGTACGCTACATAGAGATTCCCTAGAGTCTAGGGCAAAAAGTTGCCTGGGAGATGAATCCCCGCTTCTTTTTGCTTCCTTAAAAACATCCTTCCTACCCATTTCAGAGAAGCACCTGCCACCTGAGCCCCAGGCAAGGCCTTTGTGGCCATTGCAGCAGTTCAGCATCTGGAGAACCGAGTCCTGAACCAGGAGCTCCACCCAGCACTGACTTAAACCCAGCCTGTGCATCTCCCCACTGCCCCAAGTAGTACAGAGCTGGGAGGAGGGTTGACATTCACTAACTACTATGTGCTAAGTGGATGATATAGTCATTCTACTTTTAGAGAAAAAAAAGACAGCCCAAATAAGTTAAGGAACTTTGCTAAAATATTGTTTCTCCCTGACAATCTTCCACTTATCTTTCAAACTGGTCCTGTTCAAATGCCACCCCCTTGGTAGAGCTTTCTCTGACTGGGAGGAGAGTTAAAGAAAAGCCCTCTAGGGCCAGAGATTTTGCTCAGTGGTTCTGGCACCTGCCTAGCAAGTGCAAGGTCCCTGGTTCGATCCCCAGTAATCACATACAACAATACCAGGCATGGTGACTCATGCCCACCAGCAATCACTGCCAGGTACCACAGTGCCTGCCATGGTGGTCCATGCCTGTAATCCCAGCATTCGGGAGGCAGAAGCAGGAGGATTGTTGTGAGTTTGAGGCTTGTCTGGACTACATAGTGAGCTCAGGGCCAGCCTGAACCACAAAGTGAGACCCTGTCTCAAAAAAAAAAAAAAAATGCCTAAGGCCAAAGGCCAGATTGGAAGAGACAACTAAATATTTGTCCCTCAGACTGTTCACATATCAGGGAACATGAACATCACAGTAGAAAAAGTCACTGTAGTTCCAGGAAATGAAGGTCGAGTCCCAAATGAGAGATAAGAGAAGCAGTCACATGGGCTCCTGAAGTCTGGAAAAGGCATGGAGTCAGGCCTGAAACTGGGATGGGAAGGAAAGCATGCCAAGCAGGGAAGAGTGTTTAGAGAAGGCATATGAGGAAGGTTTAAGAGGCAGTGCAAACCTGGCTGGGTGGGGTTGGGGAAGTGGAAGCCTGTGGAAGCAGCTGGAAGGAAGAGTGGAGGAAAACGCAGGGAGCCCTGATGGAACGAACACTTGGGTGCTGAACATTTTGCACTACTTCAATGGGAAGTGGACAGATCAGCCAGGGAGTAAAGCTCAGTCAAAAGAGTGCGGCCCGGGATTTCCCAGGGTTCATAGAGCTCCAGTTCTGTCTCTTGAGCTGTTGCTTCAGGCCACCCAAAGCATGCAAAATTCTCCAGACGGGGTGATGGAGGTGGGTGGCAATGTGTCTGCTCTCAAGACTGCAGAGCTCCAGCCAGGAGGGAGAGCAGCCCGGAGACTCTGCAGGCTGTGCTCAGGTCGGCATGCTTCCCCGCAGGTGAGAAACCCCAACACTCCTCTGTTTCCTTGCTTTGCGTCCTGTCTCCCTCTCCATCCTGTCTCCATCCAATCTGCAGAGCATGAAGGCAGAAGAAGCCACATTTCAGCTCTATTGCCCCCGAAACTATCTTTCTGTGTCTTCAAATTCCCTTTTCTCTACAAGCAATAATCTTCTCACTGCCCGGTCTCAGGGCTTCTGGTGGTCTCTCTCTTATTCTTTCAAGTCCAATTAGAACCTCACCTTTCCTTTGGAACCTTCTGCCAATCAGACAGGCAGAGGAAATCTCTCTACTTCTACAGCTAGTATTGTGCATATTCCATTGTGTGTGGTGGAAGGTCAAGAGGAATGGGTGACTCGTCTTTGCAGGTGCAGTGCCCAGTATAGCACCTGCCCCTGACTAAACACTCAACAAACTGGAGGAGTTTAAGGTTGAGGCGCCCTACTGCCCCAGGAACTCCATATAGCACACAGCCAGCTAGGCGAGGAGAGCAGAGATTAAGTGAAGGCTAGTCCATGTTTACACAGCCAATTAGGATTAAAGCCCTGAGAGCTCTGACTTTACAACAGGGGCTCTTTCCTCTGCACCGCTCACATGCCTAAGGAGAGACTGGGAGAAGAAGTCAAGGGCTCTATAAAGGAGAATTCTGCACTGAAGAAAAAGGTGGAAGGAGGAGAACCACAGGACTAGCTCTTCTACTTTGCTATTCTATACTGGGGTAACATGTGGGGTTTTCAGGACAGCAGCAGCTGATTCCCAGGGACAGGTAATGGCTGACAATTATAGAGAAGCAGGAAAATGAGAACAGGGTACACGCAGAGCTTGTCCTGGTGTGGTTGGGAGACTTGGCCCATCATCCCATCTCCTTCGACCTCCCTACACCTCCATTTCTGCTTTTCAAAAACTTCATGCAACAAACCTCCTTTTTTGGATAAATTTTGTGTCCTGGTCACCAGACAAGGCAATGAGATGCAGTTCCTTCCTGCTAGGGGTTGACTTAGTGCATTCGCTGGGATCTCACCCAAGCCTGACCCTTCCTTGCCCTTCAAAGGGAGTGCGGGTTAGCTTAACAGGAGAACATTTTCCTGCAGTCTCTGGAGAGATGGAAGAAGAGAGTGTGGCATTTTGTGGAAGAGAGGGAATGGGAGACAGACTGATCACTGAAGTGTCTAGGATCACTGAAGTCAGTTAACTGAGATATTCAGAAGTTTTATGTCTGACTGATTTGGTATACTGAGGTCAGAGCGCAGACAAGCCTTGACCCAGTGTCCTAGAAGGGTGCATCCTCTCCTCCCTCATGCCTCCTTTACTGAGAATCCCACAGTCTCTTCCTGTTATCTGGAATACCTCTCCCCCAAACTGCCCATCCGCTAGGTGAACTCGTTCTCCAAGACCCAGTTCATTTTCTAACACTTCTGTGAATTCTTCCCAAGCTTCTCCAAAGGAATAACTTATTCCCACTTTGTTCATAAAATTACCAAAGTACTGAATAAACAGTGTGCAAGCTGCTCCTGATCAAACTGTTTGAGGGCAGAAGCTGAGACCCATTCACCTCTCTGTCTCGCATAGTATCCAGCGCAAAGGGCACCAAACCGCGTCCTGCAGACCCTATCCAGCCCCCTCCCCCGTCCTGCAGACCAGCTGCGTTGGAGCACACTGTGGCCTTTCCTTCCCTCACTGTAGATGGCTGCTTTTGCACTGCCACAGCAGAATCGAATAGGCACAAGAGAGATCACCTGGCCCACAAGCCTAAAATATTCACTGTGTGATTCTTCATAGAAAATATTGTTGATTCTTGAACAAGTACATTATGAGAAGAAAATGAATAGCAGATTCCGTGAGTTTAGTGGAAACTTAAAACTGGTATTCAGATGGCCTGGGCCCTAACTTTGCCCCTGATTATTAGACTAAGCAAATAAAGATGATGCTGATGACTAACGATGGAAAGATAGTAGCCGGGGCTCGGGGGAAGTCACACCACCTTCGTAGCAGAGACAGGACTCAAAATCAGGGCTCACCTATTACAAGGTTTGAGATGTACCCATGATTTCAGAACGCCCTTCTGAAATTCAGTTTCTTCCTAAATTACAACTGAGTGGACAAGCCAATTTTTAATCCATTTTAGCAGGCAAACATATATATGTAAAATATACAAAGTCTGATGAAAAATACAGTGAGTGGTTAATTTCTCAAAGCCACATATTACAGTACAAGACATATTGGCATGAACTCCCCTCACAATCTTCCCCACTCCCTTTGAACACGTGGTCTGCCATTCTCGCCGCCTTCAGAAGCAGTTCCAGAAGGCCTCGGTGGTGTCTTCACTCGCATTGTTGACCATCTGAACGACCCAAACTGCTCCAAGACGTTTGTCTTTCACAAATGCTCATTTTTTTTTTTTTTTGAGACAGGGTCTCGCTTTGTAGTTCAGGCTGGCCCTGAGCTCACTATGGAGCCCAGGCGAGCCTTGAACTCAGCAATCCTCCTGTCTCTGCCTCCCGAGTGCTGGGATGACAGGCATGAGTCATCATGCCCAGCATTGTATGTGGTTACCAGGATCGAACTCAGGACCTTGTGCTTGCGGGGCAGGTGTCGGAACCACCGAGCTAACCCTCTGGCCCTCACAGATGGTCATTCTGACTTTGGGGAAGCGCCGGAAGTCACCTCATACCAGACTCAGTGACTAATGTGACTAGTCGCATTATGTTTTTATGAGTTCACCCTTTCTTTGGGTGGTACTTGGCAGCGACATTCATGGTGTTGTTTTTTTTTTTAATGACAACTTAAATTTTTTTTTAATTTTTAGAATACACTTTTTTATTCTTTTAAATTGGCTTTATTGGTGCATTGTATATACACATTATGATCACAGTCGACATTGAGAATTTGTACCCGTACAGAATATATCTTGATTTTCGTTTTTCCCATTCCCTTACTCACCCTACACTCCCTGCCCCCTATATACATAAGCTTTGTTTTCCTTCTTCTTTTTTTTTTTAAACCATCAATTTTTTTCTTTCTCTTTTGTACTTAGGACTTCCAGAACAGCTTCAGAAACTGACAGGAATAATGGGATATGTGTATTCAAAGCAAAGGGGAATGTTCTGAGGAGGATTAATGACAGTCTTTTACTGTAATAAATTCTTTAAACACAGCATCCATGTTGGGCAGCTCTTGTGTACATAAGATCACATGTGGAAGCTGACACTCAGGGAGGCCTGTGGAGTTCCAGAATTTCCCTTCGGCCGCCTGGAGGCCCAGCGTCCCCGCCCGCCCGCCCGGCGCTCCATGGCCCCGGCCAACCTCACAGGCGGCCCCCAGTTCCTGCTCCTGGGCCTGATGGACGGCGCAGACGGCCACCCGCTGCTGTTCCTGCTCTTCCTCAGCGTCTACCTGCTCAACGCCCTGGGAAACCTGAGCATGGTGGCGCTGGTGAGGTGCGACGGGGCTCTGAGCGCCCCCATGTACTACTTCCTGGGCCACCTGAGCCTCGTGGACGTGTGCTTCGCCACGGTCACGGTGCCCCGCCTGCTGGCCGGCCTGCTGCGCCCGGGCCAGGCCGTGTCCTTCGGGGCCTGCTTCGCCCAGATGTACTTCTTCGTGGCGCTGGGCATCACGGAGAGCTACCTCCTGGCCGCCATGTCGTACGACCGCGCGGTGGCCGTGTGCCGGCCGCTGCGCTACGGCGGCGTCATGTCCCCCGCGCGCTGCGCCGCGCTGGTGGCGGCGAGCTGGGCCCTGGCGCACCTGCACTCGCTGCTGCACACGCTGCTCCTCGCCGCGCTCTCCTTCCCGCGGCCCGCGCCCGTGCGCCACTTCTTCTGTGACATGACGGTGGTGCTGCGCGTGGCCACCTCGGACACGTCCTCCGCGGAGGCTGCCATCTTCTCCGAGGGCCTGGCGGTGGTGCTGGCCCCGCTGCTCCTGGTGTCCCTGTCCTACGCGCGCATCCTGGCGGCCGTGCTGGGCGTGCGCTCGGCCGGGGGCCGCCGCCGCGCCTTCTCCACCTGCGGCGCCCACCTGCTGGCGGTGTCGCTGTTCTTCGGCTCCGTCCTCTCTGTCTATTTCAGACCGGCCTCTGCTTACTCTGCGCGCTATGACCGCCTGGCCAGCGTGGTCTATGCCGTGGTCACCCCGACCCTGAACCCTTTTATCTATAGTCTTCGCAACCAGGAGGTCAAGGGGGCCCTGAGAAGGAGGCTCAGAGGGAGAGCTGCCCTCCGGGAAGCCTAAGGACGGGTTGGACTCACCGACTCCAGAAACTTCCCCTCCCGCCTCTTCTTTTTTTAGTTGTTCAAAGCACTATCAGTTTTGATGTTGCTGCCTTTTTTTTTTTTTTCGTTCAACAACAAAACAGGAAGCAAATAGGACGACGCGTTTATTCTCGTGGTGGATACATAGAAGGCTAAATCCGTTTCTGTGCTGTTTGAATGCTTGAAAAGGAATCTACTTTTAAATTTGGGGAAAACAAAAAAGGAAAAGAATGAAGGTGAGGAAAGTCTTGTTTGTGGAGAAGGGAAGGAAATGCACCACTAGAGGCGCAGGGAGGCTGGAGAGGAGTCCCGCGAAGGAGGGAGGTCAGAAAGGCCTTCCAGGAGGTTGTATTAGCTGCCCGGTGTCACCTACTGCCTTCAGGCTCCTCCCGCTAACTCCAGAAGGACCTAGTTATTTTTAAAATGATTTAAATTTTTAAATTCTTTCCCTTAGACACTATATACATTATATACACTATATACTATATACTACAAAGCGAAAAAAGATACAGAGTGCTTGCTTTGGCAGCACATATACTAAAAATAAAGATACAGATAAAATTCTGCCTTACCTGCCCGCATCAACTTTCCCTGCCATCAGTTACCAGGTTAACCCCCCCCTTTAACATATAGGATTAGTCTATATACATTATTCTGCAATTTTGTTTTTTCATAAAACGAGACATCTAGGAGATCATGTTTCCTCTTTAAAAATAGAACAGCCACAGTCTTAACTTCCTGTTAAAGAATTCTAGAGTGTAAATCTTTCACGGGGGAATTTTCTGACCGATAATTTTTTTTTTTTTTGCGGCAGGGTCTCACTTTGTAGTTCAGGCTGGCCCTGAGCTCACTATGTAGCCCAGGCAAGCCTGGAACTCAGCAATCCTCCTGCCTCTGCCTCCCGAGTGCTGGGATGACAGGCATGAGCCACCATGCCCAGCCTGACTGATAATTTTTAATAAATAGTTTTAAATTTTATTTTCTCAGTTTTAAATTTTATTTTCTCAGTTTATTTTCTCAGCAATGGATACCATTGCTATTAAAATAACAAAAGCTAGCAGAGAAAACACTGCGAGAAACTGAGTAGCTGTCTGGAAGTCCTAAGTCTAAGAAGCCCATTTTCAGTGATTTATGGTCTATTCAATCTTACTCATTATACTGAACAACTTTTACTAATATATAAGTTCCTAAAACATAATTATGTCCACATTTTAAAAAACTTTTAATATCATTCTTAGTTGATGCTGCTTCTTTTCCCTTCTTTAAAAGTCTTTTATTAATGTGTTAGCTGTACACATTAGTGGGATTCATATTGATATTTCAGTACATGCATGTAGTATGCACTAAGTAAATCCGGCTTTCCTTTATCCACCATCTCTTCTTCCCACTTTTACTTCTCTAAGGTCCTCTTTTGCTGTTCATTTGACTCCTTTTTTATTCCCAGAGTTCTTTATTGATGCTTCTTTCCTTTTGCATGCCAAAGTTGTATAAGTTATACTAATTTATCCTAAACAACACTTAGCTTAGTTGATATTAACTGTACTGCTTCTTGGTTTTCAGCTCCATTGTTTTTTTTTTCACTTTCATAATTAGTGATTTCTTCTTTTTGTCTTTGTGTGACTTTTGTGATACTTCACTAGATTCTGAGGCATATATGTCATCCTGACTTCAGAAGAGCGCTGTCAGCTGATGCCCACCGCTGGGAATTTGATTTCTCTTAGCATAAGCAGTCAGGAGTGTTTGTTGTAGGAGGGACCTTGTGGCCTTCTCAGGCCTCCCTGTCCTGCTGATGCTCGTAGACTTGGCAGTGTCTTCCACCTGGTCCTGGACTGGGATGTGAACTGTTGCCACAGGATCCCTCTCTTCGGACGGCTTCTGGGGCCAGTGCTGCCAGAATGTGGCCACATGACATAGGGGCCAGGTCTTCTGAAAAGCCTCCTCTGCCCAGAGTGCCACCCAACATGTCATGTGAGCACATTATGCCTTTCAGTACGCAAAGCCATCTGAAAAATCTACCCTTCCTTCATGCTGGAATTGGAGGACAAAGAACAGGCACCCACATTCTCTTCTAAGTACTTATATTATTCTAGATGCTCACTATAGTTAGAAAAGAGAAAAAAAATGATATAACTAAATACTAAAAGGGAATATGCACAATTTTCAATATTTACTTTGGCTTTCACTGTGTATCTCCTACTCAAGATATTCAGTGGAAAACTCTTCTTATAAACCATAAGAGAATTTAGTAATGTGAATTGTTGTGAAATTGTTATATAAACCAATAATTTTTCTACATACAAAAAGTTATCAGGCAAAAATATAACAGCGAGTGGCAACCCACCTTCCAATCCCCCTTTGTCTCTCAAAAACTTTCTTTCCCTCAAAAATACATTGATCCTTTCCAAAAATGAAACATAGGAGCAAAAGTAATGTACAAATTAAAAGAAAACACACAGAATTCAACAAAGAAATTTTGAATAGATACTTTTATATCATGTGAGACAACTATAGAAAGTCAACTTCTTAATCTATAATTAGATGCAATTCCAGTATATAATGTGATTTCAAGGTAATTTCTTAGCTATTTTTATTAGAACTCAGCAAAATGAATCATAAACATCTCTAAGAGAAAAAGAATTATTAGGAAAGTTTGGAAGAGAGTGTTGTTTTCATACCAATATTTGAAATGCATGGCTATCAGTGTTTGTTTTATATTGAACTAGAACAAAAATAAAATGAATTGAAATAACAGAATCCAGAAATAAATTCAAGTGTACAGGGACATTTAGCATATTGTAAAGGACAGTATTTTCCCTTTTTTTTTTTTTTTTTTTTTTTTTTTTTTTGAGGCAGGGTTTTGCTTTGTAGTTCAGGCTGGCCCTGAGCTCACTATGTGGCCCAGGCAAACCTTGAACTCAGCAATCCTCCTGCCTCTGCCTCCTGAGTGCTGGGATTACAGGTGTGAGCCACCACACCCAGCACTGTAGTATGCGATACTGATTGCTGGTGGGCGTGAATCACCACGCCCGGTATTGTTGTATGTGGTTACTAGGACTGAACCAGGGACTTTGCACTTGCCAGGCAGTCGCCAGAACCACTGAGCTAGATCTCCAGGCCAAAGGGTAGTATTTTAAAAATCAGTGAGTATTAGAAGAGAAAGAAGTTGGTTGCTCATAAACCAAATTCAAGTGGGTCAGAGATAGAAATGTAGAAACTAAACCTGTAGATACGTAGAGAAAAATGGTACAAAATAATTTTGGACTGAAAAGTCCTTTCTAAGTGTGTCTACAGAAAAATTATAACAAATGTAAAGCAACTTCTTTGTCTACTTCAAAATTTAAATCTTTAGTGAGGGAAAAATATACCATTACCAAAGTCAGATCATGAATAACAAACTAAGGGAAATGTCATAGATAAAATACATGAAGCAACATTATTCATAATAGGAAAAATTAATCAAGGCAGAATAATACACAGAGGAGAAGTGACTAATAAATATAAAATGATGGTTGTCACTAATATATATAGAACCTTAAAAACAGCAAAATCTTATATTTTAAATATGAGAATTATAAATATTTTGAAAATAAAATATCCAGTGTTTTAGACACTAAAGGAGAAGCTAGTCTTATGTACTTTCAAAAGAAGTTTACAGTAGAAGAACTTATTTGGAACCAGCTTGGCAATTTCTGTTCAATTTAAAAATTTTTATATCTGCCAGGAATGGTGGCTTACTCCTGTAATCCCAGCACTCGGGAGGCAGAGACAGGAGGATTGCTGAGTTCAAGGCTTGCCTGGGCTACATAGTGAGCTCAGGGTCAGCCTGAACTGCAAAGCGAGACCCTGTCTCAAAAAAAAAAAATTTAAAAATTTTATATGGTTTGACCTAGTAACTCATTTTGTGAATGAGTACTCATCTCACATTATACAATTTTAATTCAAAAAGCAGGACAAAATCTGCAAAAATATATGTAAAACTGAAGCATTCTTCAAAATAATAAAAAATTGAAAATGACCCAAACTTCCAGCAAGAATAGATTATTTAAATAAATTATGGTAAACAAATCATTTTACTATTACTCTGTTTAGTGTCTACAAGTGATACATATCATTATGTGAATTGGTGTATTCACTGTGAATTTTAAATGAAAAAGTGAAAGTGTTTATAAATAAGCTCTATTTAATTATTATATATATTCTTCTGTGTATGAGAAATAGCTAACATAATATTTTCCAATTTTTAACTGCATTAATGAGGGAAAGAATCAGAGATATGTTGGATTCTCATATTCTGCTTTGTTTCCTTGATGTTTGGATATTTTCAAATGAATACTACTCTAGTTGATAAAAATTTTTTGAAATGTGAATAAAGTCAACAATGGCATTATGAGGAAGGTTTCTTTTAAGAAAGTGGATCTTTTAAAGGCATAAATATATTTCAGTGAATTTAAAAATACATTCAAATAATATAATAATAATATATTATTATATATCCAAATTAAATATACAAAGCACTGAAGTAGGGATAATAGATTAGAAAATACATCTTTAAGACACTTATATTTGATAATAAAATAAAGGAAACATCGAATGATTTCACTATAATACTCTTGAGGTGGGGGAATACTTACATAAGAATTGCAATTAAATTCTAGTTCTTCTATCACTAGCTACATTACCTTCATCTATTCCTTGGGTCACGGTTTCATTGCCTATAGACTAAACAATGCATCATGGAACATCCTAGGTTGTACAATTTTGATTCAGAAGAGAAATTCATATGCAAAGTATAAATATCATCAAAAGAAGGTCATCATTAACTGATGAAAGATCGGTTCAATTAATTCAGAAGCAGAAGTTTAGAATATGGCCATTAAATGGGTGAATAATCAACACATGAGAAGAATTTTTTTTTTTTTTTTTTTTTTTTTTT
>PVIC010036973.1:0-18346 GCA_004025085.1 Thryonomys swinderianus
GAAATATCTGATACTCTCAGTGTCCTTAATCTGAGTGACATAAACATGCCATTAGTGAATATTATAATCGATATAAGGTGAAATTTTTTCCACAGCAGCAAAAGCGGTGAGAATTTGAAACGAGGTAATGCAAGCGGGTCTAATTTTCCACTCTGTGTCACACATTGATGGGCCTCATAATTCATACCTGGGGAATAGTATAAGCGAGGACAGAGAAGTTTGAAGCTAGATAAGCCGTAGTGTATTAGTGAGAATGTCGATTAAGGAACATGTTGTGCTATCAACAAGAAATCGCGAGTGCATTAGTGCATAGTTGAGAAGAAAAATTATTTAGCTTAAGAGGATTAAAAATCCCCAGCTCCTAGTGAAAAATAATTCAACCAAAGAACAAAATAAATTCAATAATATTTGAGATTTGTGAAGAAAGATAGAAAGGGAGAAACGGCAATGAGATGATACATGCAAAGCTTTGTCCTCAGAGCTGCTGACAAATAATCTATTTCCAAAGGGCATCAAACGGGAGAAAAACAAGCTCTGTTACACCCTGGTGGCTAAATCTTTGTTGTGCATTGGCTTTCGTATATCGTCTCTTTTCTTAGGAGTTCCACATCATTTACTAAAATTGTGACATAATGCTAGTTGTTATTGTGTGCTAAAAATAATTTGTACAAAAATTGTTTTCACTTATCTTTGATTTTATTTGTTTTAGGTGTGTCACCTGTACATCCATGATCAATGTGGCTTCATGTACTACATTGTCGAGTGTTACATACAAAGTCTGCAGATGTTTCCTCAGTGGAAAACTGATCAATAATGAACAAAAAGAGAAAAGAAGAAGTGCTACGATGTCTGCAGATGTTTCCTCAGTGGACAACTGATCAATAATGAACAAAAAGAGAAAAGAAGAAGTGCTACGATTTTTGCCCTCCCTTGATGATGTAGAATTTCCAAATTTTGCCAATGTAAAAACAGAATTAATGATTCATCTCTGCCTCAAACTTGTTGTGAACATGGAGTAATTTAAAAATAACCTTATAAAGCATTTTGCAATATCCAGCAATTTTTAATTAATATAATCACCAGTTGGCATGGCTTATGCTGAGCATGTAAATAAAAAAAAATAGGACAATTATTAAAGAAAGTTTGGGGCAAGCTGAAACAAATACTGTAACTGGGTTAAACATGTCAAAATTTGCAAAAGAAAAGGTAAGAATTTTATTTTTTTAATTCAATAGTCATTACTTCTTTTATTAAATTTAATTTATTGGTACATTATATATACACATCACAGTTACACTCCACATTGAGAATTTGTACCAGCATATGACACGATTTAATTCTCAATTTTCTCTTCCCCTACCCATCCTAAATCCTCCTACCCTATATACACAAGCTTTGCTTCCTTTATTACCATCAATTTATTTATTTCCCCTCATTGTTTACCCTTAAATCCCATTTTTCTTTGAATATTTAGTTTCAGAATATCTATCATGCATTCTAGAACACATTTACAATTTCAGTTTCTCATACCAGAGAAAAGATACGATATTTACACATCTGTGGCCTTTTTATTTCTCCTATGAGTATGTCCTTAAGGTACGTCCATTTGAGTATAAATGACTCAACCTCATCTTTTTTATGGCAGAGTAATATTCCATTTTATATAAAAATATATATCGTCTTTATGTACAAATGCAGGTGAAGTTGTGGAGAAAAAGGAACCCTTCTCTACTGTTGGTGGGAAAATAGAGTGTGGAGATTAGTGTGGAGGTTCCTAAAAATACAAGGATTAGAGGTTCCATTTGACCCTGCTATTCCCCTGCTGGGGATATACACAAAATTACAAGATTTCTATCACAGGGATATATACGCACCCATGTTTATTTGATCTGAGTTCATGATAGCTAAATGTTGGAAATAACCCAATGCCAGTCATTACTTCTCTCAACACATAGCAAGTAGCAGAAGGATGTTTCAATGCCACTTCCCATAATCCCCTATGTGGGTTTTTTTTTTTATTGCTGAGAGCTGTACAGTATGAATTTATCTGTGATACTCTGAGGTTCCTGACAAACTTCTGAAAATATGGATGTACCTTTATTTTCTCCCAGCAATGACAAAGGAAAAAGCCAGTGTACAGGTGAGAGGAGGTACAGAAATTGAAGAACAGTTTCAAATCTTAGTAGATTTCTAACGAATAAATGACTTCAAAGTAAAGAATAATAAATAGCATGTTCAAAACAGTAATTGATAAACTTTTGTGTTTATTATTCAACATTTGCAGTACTACATGTATATCAGTCTGAATATAAATGTCAAACATATACTAAGTCCAGATTATTGTCAACATTTCCAGAATAAATTCCTGACGTGAGCTTATTTTGTCACTTACAAATTACTGCTAAAATGAAGTATAAAACACGATCATCATTACTATTTCTTTATCACTTCATTCATCTGATATCATCTTTAGTGATATTTGTCTCAGATTTTGCTTTTCTGTAATTACATCTATTAAATTTGCATAAAATTTAAAACAGGAAGATATATACTATTGACTCAAAATTCATAGAAATATTGCTATGTTTAAAATATGTTAATATTACATATTTTTCACATTTCTCATATGACTATATGTTTGAGATAAATAATGACAATAATTTTGTATGTTGTAAGATCATATTTCTGAGGCTTTTTTCCTGTAGTACTACAACAAACAAAATATTTATCTTCCAAGAGATATACTTTTCTATTGTATTAACCAAATGAATGAAGAATATATGTCATGACAATAACAAGGTAAAATAAGAGTGTTGTGAAAAATCACAAATATGAAGAGTATAAGATTTTTGATCTGTTGTAATAGTATCAGAAAGACAAATTTTAGGTTATTTCTGTAGTCTAGGTCAACTTGTAAAATTTGATGAGGCCTGCAAATCATTTAGCAGAATCCTATAACATTTGCAGTGCTAAACGCATATAACTTCTAACTCTTATCGGTACTATGTTGATTTTTAAGATACTCTTTAGTTAAATGTGCCCCCCTATCTTATGTTGAAGAATGCACTGACATTACATTTATTCCATTTATTCCAGGACTTTATAAATAGTCACATTTTGAATATTACTATGTAATTATCCCTTAGCCCTATGTGTTTAAAATGTACTTTAGGGTCTCAGATTTAGCTCAGTGATTCCAGTGCCTGCCTAGCAAGCGTAAGGTCCCTGGTTCAATCCCTGGTAACACATACACAATACCGCAAGTGGTTGTTCATGCCCACAGGCAATCAGTACGACATACCACAGTGCCAGGCTTGGTGGCTCATGCCTGTAACTTCAGCACTTAGGAGGCAGAGGCAGGAGGATTGCTGAGTTTGAGGCTTGCCTGTGCTACATAGTGAGCTCAGAGCCAGCCTGAACTACAAAGCGAGACCCTGTCTCCAAAAAAAGCACTTTATTTTTATTAAATTTATTGTGCAATTTAAATATACATAAGGATCACATTCATCAAAGGTAATTTGTCCCTGTATTTGCTATCTTTTCATTCCTCTTTTTCTCCCAATTGCCTCTTCTCCTTTAGCCTCCTCTACTCCATTGATTTACAGAAGCTTTGTTTCTGTTTTTACCCTTTTTTCTCACTTTTTTCTCTTTTCCTTTCCTTTGCCTCCTTCCCCCTTCACCTTTTCCCTTTCCTTTTGAACATTTTTTTGGATATTTCATATCTATTTTACATTTAGGTCCTTATTTAACCTTTCAGTTTCTCACACTAGAGAGACAATGCGATATTTACACATATGGGTTCAATTTATTTCACTTCAGAGTATAGTCTCAAGTGGCACTCATTTAGTCATAAATCTTTTATTTGTCTTTTTTTAATGGCAGAGCAGTACTCAACTGCATTAAAAACACACAAAGCTTTTTTATTCATTCATCCTTTATGGGCATTTTGGTTCTTTCCAAGATTAGCTATTAACAAACTACTTTACTATAAGCATGGACTTGCAGATACCTTTATGGTATGATATTTTTAATTTTTTTGAGGAAGGTACGCAGCAGGGGAATAGCTGGGTGAAATGTAGCCTCTAATACTAATTTTTTGGAGGAATGTCCACACTGATTTCTATGAAGGTTCTTTTTCCCCAAAGCCCTGCCAGCGTTTGCTGTTGTTGGTGTCTTGATAGTAGCCATTCTTTCTGGAGCGAGATGGAATCTCAGCATTGTTTTAGTTTGTATCTCTTGTATGGCCAGGGATGTTGAACATTTTTCTCATGTACTTGTTTGCCATTTATACGTCTTCATCTGTGAAGTGCCTGTTTATTTCCATTGCCTATTTTTGGATTGGGTCTTTAAAATTGGGAGTTGTTCTGATTTTTTCTTTCAAATCTTTGTATGTTCTAGATATTAATCCTTTATCTGAGGGACTAAGACTTTTTTTCCTACTCTTTAGGTTGTCTTTTTACTCTGTTGGTGATTTTGCTTGTGGTTCTTTTTTTAATAGGTTGAGATCCCAGTGGTTGAATCTGCACTATTTTCCATGAAATTTGGGTTTTGTTCATGAAGTTGTTGCCTACATTTATGTCCTCAGGAGTTTTGCCTATTCTCTCTTTCAACAGATTCATTGTTTCTGTTTTAATATTTGATCTTTGATTCATTTCGATTTTAGTTTAGTACATGGTGAGAGACATGGGTCTAGTTTTACTCTTCAGCATGTACAAAGCCAGTGTCTCCAGCAGCACTTAATAAAGCGGCTCTTTCCTCCTGGGCACCACAGCAGCTGACGATTGTGTGGATAAAAGGCACTTTAAATTCCACTGGTTTTGAAAATTCTTTCAAGATTTCTGGTAGCCACGTTCAGTGTTACTTTCTTTAAAATCCCCCAGTTTACAGTATTTTGTTTTTCAGATGTCCTAACACTAACACTACTTCAAGTACTGCTTATGACATACTTAGTAATTAAAAATTGCTTTGAGTATTTAATTTGAGACTGAATAAAGTTCGCACTTGCACTATAATTCACAACATGCAAACAGCTCAGAAACTGAAACTATTTAAGATTCTTAAAAATATGAAGAATCGAAACTTGTTATTTAAAAAAAGTGAGGGAAAATCATCCTCAATGCTGGCAATTTGGTGATAGCTCTTTGTTTTAACTACTTTTCTATACTCTACAAGTTGATCTAACATCCTAGATTTTAAGATTTCTAGTGTGATTTTTTCTAAGTTTTAATAATGTTACTTATTACTGAAACTTATTTTATATATATTCAGATCCTGCAGAGTGAAGATAACTGAAGAAAGAAAAAAAACTGCACGTAATTTCCAAAATCTTTTGTTATAAACAATAAAGGTAAAAATGAAAAAATATTCAATTAATTAGGGAAAAACAAATGCAAATTTTCCTCTCAGTGTTCATAAAAATACAATATTTACAACAAGACCAATGTATTGATCTTTCTCAGAACTATAATCATTATTTCAAAATGTTCTCAAGAGAAAGATATAGGAAATTATGACATCATCTTTCAGAAATAAAGGGAATTTTATTTCTTCTTCTTTTTTTTTTTTGAGACAGGGTCTCACTTTGTAGTTCAGGCTGGTCCTCAGCTTGCTATGTAGCCCAAGCAAGCCTCAAACTCAGCAATCCTCCTGTGTCTGCCTCCTGAGTGCTGGGATTACAGGCGTGAGCCACCGCCCCCAGCTATTTCTTCTTTTATACTGTGTTAGTTTATGTGAATTCTGTCTTAATTTGATACAGAGTTGAAGGTATTAGGAACGCTTTTCTATTTCCTCAGTAAAATTATGCCAACCACTTTTACAAGAGTTCAAAATATTTTGTAATAATCATGAAGATTATAATCAGAGTTCGAAAGAAAGAGAGAAAAAGATAAACTGGAAATAGAAAGGTTTGAGTACAGGCAAGATAGTCTTATCCTATATCCAGATGTTTCTAGGTTATTGTATCTGAAAAAGTCTTGCTAATATTGAAATATATAATGTTCAAGATATATAGCATGAACTTAACTGGGATGCTTGCATTCTGAAAGTGCATAGATATGAGTAAAAAAAAAAAATGGCATTCATGCCCAAAGTGCTTGAGTTTAGAATTAAGAAAGATGGGCCTATGCTGTTGTTAACCACTTGACATGTAACTTCTAATTCTGTGAGAATTGAGATGGCGGATAGGAGCTTTAGCTTGTGGCCTCATTCCCACCTTACTGCCTGCCCCTGTGATCTGAAAGTAAAGGGTCCAGTATGTCCATTTTCTCTGCTTTTTTTGCTATTGCAGGTAGTTTGTTTGTGGAGCAGGAAGATGATGGTGATGATTATGGAGCATCGTAGTGTCAGAGAGGGACACGAGGCTCCATATTGAAACAGAGGCATATACTGACTCTTTCAACCTTAAACAACAGCACAGATGGAAAGAGAACCCGGCGGCGAGTTCGGGGACCTGACAGCTGCTGCGGCGGCCTGGAGGCGGAGGGCAGGAGCAGGGTGCTACTCTTCTGCCAGCGGAGGCAAGTGCATTTGCAACACTCCTTAGAATTTGGCTCCCTTAAGTATGATAATTCCTTTCTAACAGTTTCATATTTTTGAAGAAAATATGACTTTGTATTCAGTAGATAAATATTTGAGAATTTATACAGTATGATTCTTACTGAAAGAATCTACAGAATGCCTTGCCATAGGAAGTCTCACAAGTACTAATAATATTTTTGCATATTTTTACAACTCAAATTTAAGGATAATAAATGCATATTCAATGCTAGGAAAGTTATAAAATTTTATATATTACATGCTGATCTTGAAAGTACAAAACCTAATACTCCATATTAATTCACAAAAGATGACTAAATAGTGAAGTAATTATGAATTTTCTACCTATGAAATATAAACCTCAAGTATGAACTTTAAGCCTAGATAATTAATTATTATTTAATATCTCCTTTTTCAGAGATAGCATAGCATTTCAATATATTGAATCATTACACATATTGGAAAAATAATAATCATTACAATTTAAATATTCAGCCACGTTACATGCTAAAAATATTTAGAGTAATGAATTTCACATATGATTTTCAAACATTTGATATATCCTTCAGAATGGTGTAGGGACTATTGAAACTGGGCCCCAAAATGGAATGCAAATTTACAGAAGTGAAAATCATCAGGTAAGTTTTCAACAACCAAACAGATATATGTGGAGCAATCAGTGTAACATAGGATTCTTTAAAAAGCTTTCTACTTATCAGCTCCATCAAGAATAAAATTAAAAGGTTTTATTGGCTTCAATAGTTTTCTTCCTCCAAATCTTAAGAATTTGCTTTCAATATCATCCATCAGAATCATCTGTGGAGGAAAGGTCACCAATCTAAGTCTTCATTCAGGCACAGAGGACATTCACATCTAATATACAACGTGAAATATCATATATAATAATTAGGAGGTAATTACATTCATATATTTCCTTATGAATGTCTTCAGGCTCTAGCCATTCTAACACTTTGAGAAATCATAGTGGATGCAGTTTCCATGGTTACCAAGAGGGTTGCATTTATGACGATAGCTCAAAATCATAAAAGGAGCAAGAAACTAAGCCAGAACTGCTGCTCTGCCTGATAAAATCATTCTGCCCATTAGTATTTCTCAGTCATCCTGATGCTAACTAGGCACAAAACAATTAATGAAATACTTTACATAAATGAATCAGTTTAATTAATTTTCTGTTTACTTTAATTCTATTGCTGCAATGCTAGATTCCTGATAAAAACTGCACATAAAAACAGACTTTGCAAAAGGAAAGAAGTCTCCTATTTTAATGGGATGGCACTTTTTCTTAAATATTGCTAAACTAATAATGAAAGAACTTAGGTAAACTCCACTTGTGTTTAAAATAGCATTCTGGTGGGAACCAACCACGTTAACTCCACAATGACAGGTTTCTTTACCTGAGCATGGTCCTAAACCTGTTTTATTTTTATTGTTTTGTTTTTATAATAACTTACTTAAAATAACACCTCTGTTTTTAACAAAAATAAATGCCAAAAGAGACAGAGAAGTAATTATAACATTATTTGCTATAAAGTGAAATAAAATTAGTGGATGAAATAAGTTTGCAGAAAGTTATTTGGAGAGAAACTCTAATTTTCATCAAGGTACTTCTAATCATTCACATTTCCTGTTTACTAATTTACATGAAAAAGATATTTGCCTAGTCCACTACATTCTGTTACTTTGACATAAAAAGCAGCAATATTTTGTGTACTAAATCTTCCTAACCTTTGTAAATGTTTTTTTTTATTTCTAAGAGCTAACCATCATATTTACATTTCTAATTAAAAGCAAGTTGCTAAATAATTTTTGTCTAGCTCATTTTTGTTGTTGTTGTTTGGTTGTTTCTAAAATTCATACTGAAGTTTATGGAAAATGCCAAAGTTTTTCCAGTTCATGTATTATGGTGTGCTTGTGACACTAAGTGCCTTAGAGAATTTCTTGTTTTCTTTAGATCAGAAAGCTTGGCTTCCTAATTGCCAGAGCTGAGAGACAGAAAAGCAAAATGCATTTTATGCAAATTTCTAATTAAGCAAAGGGAATAAAAGAAAGTTCTCTTGAGCCTTCTATCATGTATCCTGACATATTTTTCAACTGAATATGGCATAATTATTTGTGTATGTCAGCAAATGACCAGAAATATACTGAAAAGAACATCTATTAAAGAGGAAACTTCCCAGTTTTCCTGAAATAGTCTGAATTATGTTAGTAAATCATCACTAGCCAGCACGTCAGGTTCTATGTTACTCTCCTTGATCTTTCCCTTAATTCTGACCTATCTCGATCTCTAACCCTAAAATGTACTGACATGCATGTGTCTTTGGCTGTTGGAGTCTGGAGCTCACCTACAGCCTCTTCATGACCTGACGATTTTGTTCTAACTCTCCATGCTGCTTTGACGTTTATATCTAGACAGAGATACATGCCGAAGCCGGCAGCAACAGGGGGCAGCTGCTTGCACGCAGGTCTGATTGTTCAGCAGCCCTCAGAGCAGTCTTTCCGATTGGCCAGTTAGTCAGTGCGCCCTCTGAAGATGAGGATGACTGAAATAAACGCATACTTCGGTTGAAGTGTAGCTATGCAGAACAGTGTGTTTTTCCAATGCTGTAGACACGTGCACATATCCACAAGTACATTATAATAACTAGAGTAACACGTTTTATCTTACGTCTGAGGCCTCGTTGACCCCAGTCTTGCTTTCAATAGTAGAGAACGTAATATTTAAATTAATACTCCCAGCAAAGGCCAAACTACTGACTTTGATGACCTCCTTCAAGGACGCAGTGGTACTGAGTACAGAGTCTTAAACTCAGCATGAGCTGAGGGACTGTGCCTATCGACAGCTCTAGGGCAGGCATTCAAGCGTCATCAGACTGCCAGGCTGCTACCTCCTGCAGCAGGGAAGAAAGGCTGCTCTAAGACAGGGCTCGTGCGCAGGCTAACTGCGCTGTTCGTACAAGTCAGAAGTCGTCTCCAGTTGTCAGTTGTTCGGGGCAGCGGCCCTGAGATGAAGGGTCTCCAGTAGGCGCCGAAGGTGTGCTCGCAGCTCCTGCGGGGTCACCACGTTATATCTCACACGCTCAAAGTCCATGAATCTGTTGATCTCAGTTTCATGTTTTTCTTAGGCTAGGATAACCAAAAACCTAACGCGCTGAATACAAAGACTCAAAAATTCTATTCTAAGATTTTATTCCTGCATTAACCTAAAAATGGAGAAAATAAGCGACAGGGCAGGCGCTCAGAAATCATTTTGGGGTACTTCAAAATAGGAGAAAGATGATTCCAGATTTTAAATGTGGAACAATAGAAGTATTTAATAAAGTATCTAATGAAGATATATTGAGGCAAAATTCACAATGGAAGTAAGGCCATACCTTTTAATTTGCAACATTATGACAAGCCACACTAATACAATTAGTCACATCAATTAGACTCATTGCATATCCTAGCTTTACTCATATAATCAATCACTGAGCTACCTAGGTAGATATTATTTCCTCCAGTTCGTACGCGAGACAACTGCTCTGGAGTAGAAAAGTGATTTACCAGATCTCAGATCTATGTAAGCAATAGACTCGAGGGAAGAAGACAATAAAACTTAATACAGCTGGGCGTGGTGGCTCACGCCTGTCATCCCAGCACTCGGGAGGCAGAGACAGGAGGACTGCTGAATTCAAGGCTTGCCTGTACTACATAGTGAGCTCAGAGCCAGCCTGAACTACAAAGCGAGACCCTATCTCAAAAAAAAAAACTTAATACAAATAAAACAACATTTGTATATTTCAACTCTCTGGTTCATTGATGAAACATTTATGAATAAAATTTTAACAATGTCAGTGCTGAGATGGTAAATCCATGTGCAGATATTGTTAAAAAAGTGTCACGGGGCTGGAGATTTAGTGTAGTGGTTCCAGCGCCTGCCTCATAAGCGCAAGGTCCTGAGTTCAATCCCCAGAAACCACATACAATGCTGGACGTGGGGACACGCCCACCAACAATCAATACCACATACCACAGTGCTGGGCGTGGTGGCTCATGCCTGTAATCCCAGCACTCAGGAGGCAGAGACAGGAGGATTGCTGAGTTCGAGGTTTGCTGGGCTACATAGTGAGCTGAGGGCCAGCCCGAACTACAACGCGAGACCTTGTCACACACACAAAAAAGTGTCACGTGACCTGTGGTAGATAAATGTTTAAGGTGAGATAATATTCATATAGATTTATTGTTTGGTCCATTAATCTGTTTTTAGTCTAACTCACCCCATCTCCAGCAGAGCACAGCTAAAGCTATATAAACAAAACACCTGACTGAAGAAGATGTGCAGGTGAGTGCTCTAAAGATGTCACTAATCGGTACCGTTTGCTGAGGTAGAAAACACTTGGTCTGCACAGTTCCGGACACGTCCAAAGGAAGGAGTTGATCGCTCTACCTCCTACACATTGCGTGTGCTATGCAGTGCGCTCTGAAGGTGCACGCACCAGTACACTGGTCACACTAGTCTGCACTTCCAAGGGTCCAGGAGGAGCTACAGATTTGGGAATGACAAACCTAGGTAGTGTGAATCCATCTACAGGTAAAATAGATACCCAATTAGAATTGGGCCTGAAAATATTCCAACATCTGGAAAGAGGAGCCAATGCATGGACAGAAAGCAGAGGTGTTAATTGACAATCCTCAGCTGAGGCTAAAACAAGAGACAAGATTATTTCAAACACCCTGAATTCTGGCACTAAATGCCTGAGATAAGTGACACTTGGAAATGTTTTATAGGTCTGTGGGAAAAAACAAAAATCATTTGGTGAAGGATTTGTATCAGCCAAGATTTGATCAGGGAAATAGGATCACTAGTATAAATAAATATATAGTTGACTTTAGGGATTTGATCTTTTAAAAATGTGGAAACTCATGATGATTTCTTTTAAATAATTGAATTCTTTATTGGTACATTTTATATACAGCTCACAATCACACATAACACTGGGGAATTTGTACCAGTATATGACACAAGTTAATCACAATGGTTTTAAAGAGGAGAACTGGTTTTAGAAGCTAGAAGATTAGTGAGTTTGTAAGGGAAGATGACATTAACTTGGAGAACCAATAGAAAGCTGAAATCTATCAAGGGTGGATGAATAAACACTGGGAGGTGGGAAGCCATATCTGATGAGGGGTGTGCTATAGGGACAAATGGTGACTTTGGCTTTGCATTTCTTCATCAGTGAGCTGCATACCTTTTTCTAGGCTAAAAATGCACATCCTGAGAAGTCAGAGATCTTTAAGCTTTAGATGTTGTCCAGTTGCTGGGGGTCTGGACACTGCCCCTGTGGAACAAAACCACACAAGCTACTGAGTGCTTCGTGGCCTGCTCCGTCCTCCCGAGACTTTCTTCGCAGTGTCAAGCAGAGTGCTGCTAATGCCTACTTAGCTGACTTGAGAAAATACGTCTGGTACAATTTCATCAGCCATGTACGTGGATCGCTTACTTTTAAACTCAAGTTTAGCACTA
This sequence comes from Thryonomys swinderianus, assembly GCA_004025085.1. NCBI lineage: Eukaryota > Metazoa > Chordata > Mammalia > Rodentia > Thryonomyidae > Thryonomys > Thryonomys swinderianus. Next base: position 12,059 of record PVIC010036973.1, read on the forward strand.
TCAAATACTAGAAAACCATCATTTTGTAGCTGCATCTTTGTTAAAATAAAGATTGATCTTTCTGCATAAAAAGCCTTCTGCAGACCTTTAAATTATAATAATTACCATAATTTCATGTCATCTTAATATTTGTCATTCTTTTGTCTGATGTTTGCAATTATACATTGTATAATGAAAATTAACATGTCCTAAGGTGAGATAATATACTTAATTCTGTACTGTATCAATTGCCAGTTATCATTTTGAATATGTCACTTGTTACATTTCATGATTAAAACATATGGATAATTTCTTTGTCCAACAATTGCATTTGCTATCATGATAACTAGTGATGAACCTGCCAAGATAATATTCCCACCTGTCTCCAGAAAGGTATGAGTCTTCTTTGCATTCCTAATTTGACAAAAGTTGGTATCATCTCATGTAATTTACCTACTACTGATATATTTGCTAACAATTATATGTCTTTACTTCAAGTGTTAATTATGATATTATAATGTGCATCTCTGACAAATGTCCTTAAGTATTTTCTGGGTGAATGCCTACAAATCACAAGTGTCCACTTAATTGTTAAAAAATTGCATTATGAATAGAATAGAAAAGTATGTATCTCCACAAGCACATAAAGTATTTTATTCTATGTAACAATACTCGCTAATATTTCCATAATCACAGTTATTAAATACTGCTTAAGTTAGTGTCAGTGAAGTGGAAAGACAAAGGCTAAATTGAAATGCATTCATTTTTTTCTATCTTCAATCTGTTATTCACATCCATCAGTATGAAAAGTATATTTCTTAAAAGTATTCTCTTGTATTTCCCTTGTAGTTCCACTTTCCTTGTGCCTCTCTAAATTTTTCTTCTCTTTCTCTTAATATAGTTGTTGTTCAGACCCTTATAACTTCAGAATACCTTATTAAATACCCCAAATGCCCTTTTTCCTTCACTTCTCTAAATAACAGGATTAGGTATTTTATTACAGGAGAGCTATTTATGAAGTTTATATATCTATACATATTACTTATATATACTTATAAAGTATTTATACAGCAATAGATGAAAAGGATAGCAGATATAATTTGTCTTGATAAAAGATAAATATTTCTGAAATCACTTTGCCTCACCAGTTTATTGCCAAGTTGAAGAAACAATAAAATCAATCAAAAGAGATTCAGAAAGCGAATCAGCAAATTTAAAATTTGGTGCCTAGGCAAGAAATGAAAACATTAACGATACACATAGAGCTCATTTTATCATTTTACTGGAGATACTGATAAAAATACAGTATTATTATTGAAAAATGGTTCCTTTCATGCCACATCTAAACCTCTTGGTTTGCATATTGCAGCAGAAGTTGCATTAAAATTATTGTGCTTAACCTTTGTCTTGTATATATTATACTGCTACTGCGTGCACCCTGATGGTAGTTCACAAAATATAGGGACTTACACAGTTAGTAAGAGAGAAGGCAGTTTCCACTGGGCAGTCACATTTAAGGAACTATCACTGCATTGCACATCAAGGAAATGTATGTTTGAGAGTTTTAAAAATGGGTAATGTCATTTAAATCATCACAAAACCGGTGAATCTCATAAGGTCCAAGTAATCAAGTTATTCTAATTTCATACAATTTTTGTGAGTACAGATGCTAATTATGGAGAGATAATTCACATTTCTGAAGTAAAGTGGCTAAGCTGGAATAAAATATTGAAATTATTTTATTATTTGTGGGCTGAAACCAAGTCGTTTAGGATGTTAAAAAGAAATGTTGTGTTAGAAACAGAGATGAAAAGTGGAGCAGAAATTTCACATTTTTAGATGAATTTGTTCATTTACACGAGTTGTTTGCATTTCCAAGGTGAAAGTCCATTTATTTGTGCTAACTGTATAATCAAGAAATATTCAACATGTGACTTAAATTATAGCAAAATTGTGTTACGATAAATAGCTTTATGCATTTTTCACATACCAGGCAAAGGAAGAAAAATAGGTTTCCCTTATTTTCCTTTGTAGGTCCCGAATTGGAAGACAACTGACAATTTAACCAGAGACTCTAAAACAGAAACTCATCCTATGAGAAGATTGTGTGCTTTATCCACTGTAATCAATATCTAATATCTCTGTTTGCTACCTCTTTTACTTTGAGATTTCAATATAATGATGTATTAACTAATTTGTTTTAGCAAAGGGATGTGCACTAGGGTACACAAAAACCTCTATTCGATATGCAAAGCTTATTTTCCCTGGAGGCTTCATCCGGGATCTCAGTAGATGAAAATAATCCAGATGTAAGGATCAGTCCTCTACTTTCCTTTGAAGTTCATCTTTTTAAATTTATCATGGCATCTTTTCTCCAAGATGTCTTCTAATTTTAAAGAGTTTAAGGTTTAATTGGATGGACTAATTTAAGAAGCCTTGAAAGCTATGTAGCACTCACTACAGAGAGACTGTCGTACCTACGATGAATATACAGATTGCCTGGATAAATACATAAACAGGAGATAATACAGCTTCTTTTAAAATCAATGATTGCATCTATAGGTTAATTTTCAGTCTGCTACTTAAACTGAAAAATTCATGGATGATTCAGGAACAATCCTCCACTTTTTTATACTTCGATTAACATGCTTGGGAATTAAACTCATGGTGAACTAGTCTGGAATGACCCCATTACCCTTTCCCATATTCTTTTTACTTCACAGTCAGGACCCTGACCACATCAAGGACATAGCACCTTCACATATTTTTTATTTGCCTTGTTTTAATAACATCATCATGGCAGCAGATGACGACAATGGAGACAGAGCAAATTTATTTGATGTCTTTTCTGCTTCTCCTCTCAAAAATAATGATGAAGGCTCCTCAGACATGCATGCTGGAAGTGCTGTTGCTGACGGCTCTTCCAAATCCTGCGCACCCTCCAGAACTGTCTGGGTTCATACGGAGCGACCCAGATGGAAGAAGGAACTGCGAAGGAGGCAACATGTAAGGCTTTAAAGGAAGAAATATGAAAAATGTAGGCTGCAGATGAAAGGACTGATGAAGAAGTTTAAGGAAATAGAGACACAGGTTGTCTGAGTTCTCCCGTTTTTAAAATAGTCATAAAACTCCATGGAGATCAGCTACAGTGAGACCAAAAGATCTTAGATCCAGATCTCTCCACGTGGACGATTGTTCAAAGACTGAGCGTGGAGCTAGAAGGTGATGTTTCCAGAGACGCACATCAAAGCGCTTCACTTTAACTTCACTTCAAAACGCTTTCTAAAACATGGAAAAGGAAGGAAAATAGATATTCTGCAAAAAGAGAACACTTCAGATTTGCCCGCATCCAGTGATAAACACTGTACCACCAGCATTTGCTCAGGTTCCCATTGTCAAACTGATGAAGGTAACTCAATGAGAGTAACGGAAGATGAAGAAAAGATATCAGACATAGCCAGTACAGCAGAGGTACTGAATGAACAGTATGACAAGACTTAAGTAATAGGTCTGGTGAGTGTGAAGCGAGAAACACAGAGATTAGTCCAAGGTACCAGGGCAAGCTAGGAAATACGGGAAAGGTGAACCAAAGGCTGAAAGCACACACGCAGTGTTCCAGTGCAACGCAGATTCGGATAATGAAAGTGAACATCGTAGCTATTCTTGGGAGAAAGACTTCTAGAGAAAGGTCACACATCTGAGTAGGATCTCAAAATGACAAACCTAGAAAGACAAGTGAAAGATTATGGAATACAATTAAAAATAATTTAAATTGCAGGATAGAGAAGAAAGCTAAGTTGATCCAAAAACTGAAATCAGTAATAAAAGACAGGGTCACTGGAGATGTGAACAAGCATTGCTTTCTTGTTCTACAGGTGAAATAAAATCTCCTCCAGAAGAGGAAAAGAAGATTGTAAACACATCAGGAGTGTGAGTAGTCATAATTTGCAAGTTGGAAGAGGTACATCTTTTCTCCACGAAGTAGAGCTTACAGACACATGGGGTTCAGGGGAGCCGAAGCTGCACACCAGTGGGAAAATGCTTTAAAAGCAGAAAGGCATAGAGTTGAAGATAAGAGGGAAAGAGAACAGGACAGCAAAGAAGCGCATGTGAGAAACACAAAAATTGACCTACAGGACATTTGCAGAAGACAAAGAAACTAAGAAAACCGTTACTGACTTAAAGAAACAGAATGGAACAAAAAATGACAAAAGCGAAGTCTCTAATAATGAAGTTTCAGAAGGAATGGATAATAAAGAACTGACAGTGAAATCAGAGAACAGTACAAAGAAACAAAAATATTTAAAGCTAAGTTTTATGGAAAAATTGAACTTCACGCTTTTTCTCCTGCTACAAAACAACCTATGTGTCAGGATAGTCAACATAAAATAACCAAAACTTCCATATGTAATGACATTGTGTTCTGGAGTCCTCAGTGTAGGCTGAGAGACTGACACAGCCATCATCTATTAGTGCAGATGTCACTGAGGAAACCTGAGTAAGGTTATGGAACCAAAGGATGCTCTTCCCGTACCACCGGATCTCACCAGCAACAGTCCAGCAAGAAAAATAAAAGAAACTAGTTTGTTAGTTAAATCTATTGAGAATACTGTGAAGTGCTCATTTGTGGTCCAGGAACTTCCTTTACATTCATAGAAACAGAAAAAACAGAATCTCTGTTTACATCAACAGTAGAAATGGAGAAAAGCATTGCTGGTACAATAGCAGCAGGTTCTGTGCTAAAGAATGTATCACAGACCGGTGGTTCTCAAAACTTTAGCCTAGAATAGAACAGCAAAAGGAATAATGTTTTAAGTTCTTGTGATATTTCTGAGTGAGGAACTGAAGAGAGATTCTTCAACTAAAGTAGTTAAAAAACCACTGAAAGCCCCCTGCAGCCTCCAGTGGAAGAAGCTAGTATTTTGCCAGTACATCTTGCAGAAGATGACCACAAACTTAAGCCTTTTCTTGTAGATACACCTCTGAGTGAGAGTTAAGTCTTGTCCTTTGGAGTTCTGCATATCTAAAGAAGCTCTAGCATGTTCACTGCAGCAGATGGAATTAATGAATCACAGAAGAGAAATGGGAGAGACAAACTCAGTGTATCCTGATGAGAACTCACTTGTGTGCATTGACTTCAATCATCTGAGACCTGCTGCAGAAGCCATCACTCCTCTGAAGTGTCCACTAAGAACTGTAGCAAAAGTTTGTAGAAGGGAAAACTGACCTCAAGTTGCACTGTATAATAAAGGTATTTCTCATAATATAAAAAAGCTTATACTTGGAACTGTAGGTAGTTTTTACTTCTTAGTACAAATATATGTTTCATGGCTGTTTTTAATTATTCAATAAAGATAATTAAAGCTTGCAATCATTATATTTCATATCCAAGTTCCAAGTATTGCAGCTGAAATATAAACTCGAAGTTCTGGTATTTGGATTCAATTTATAACTATTCAGAAAAATTTTTGTTACATGCAAAGTAACACATTATGTGAAAGTATTGACCAGTATTCCTGTGAAATTTCCATGATATTCAAAACTTCTCATTCGCCTTTTTAGTGACATTTGTGAAACATAACATTTTAAAGGCATGATCCACACCTGTGTGTATGACTATGACTATTCCTATCAGCAGATTTAACAAACTTTGTTAGTAAATAATCTGGGACACACAACATTCTAGAACCTCTTCACCATGAGTCAGTCATTTGTATGCATCTTCAGGTAAATGCTGAGAAATATGAGCTTCAGTTTACAGCATCATCAAGTATATGAACTACCACTTGGTGAATAGTTGAGTACAACATAAGGAGAGAGAGAGAGAGACAGAGATAGAAACAGAGAGAGAGACAGACGAGACAGAAAGAGAGAAACAAAGGAAGGAGTTCTGCCTACAAAGGAAAAGTAAAATACCTACTAATTTAACACTGTGTAAAGTCAGTATCTATTAAGAATTTTTTGATTGGGACCCAGCAGCCCTGGGCCCGCCGTGCCGTGAGTCCAGCGGACTGGGGAACTTACGGCGGACGGACCGGACCCAGCAGCCCCGGGCCCGCCGTGCCGTGAGTCCAGCGGACTGGGGAACTTGCGGCGGGCGGACCGGACCTAGCAACTCCGAGCCCACCGTGCCGTGCTTCCGGCGAACTGAGTGAGCAGCACGCGGACCCGGCTGCAGGGTGCAGGCCATTTCCAGTGGACTGAAGGCCGCCCAGCAGCACACTGTATCCCGGAGCTGTGCAGTGAGGAGTCAGACATAGAGGTAACTCATAAGCTCAAAGTATCCAGTATAGAATCTAACAAACCTTT
>PVIC010036974.1:0-18307 GCA_004025085.1 Thryonomys swinderianus
CTTCCTTCCTTCCTTCCTTCCTTCCTTCCTTCCTTCCTTCCTTCCTTCCTTCCTTCCTTCCTTCCTTCCTTCCTTCCTTCCTCCCCCACTGCTATCTTTCTTTGCAGTACAAGTGATCAAACTCACAATCTTGCACGTGCCAGGCAGGCAGCAGCATCACTGAGCTAAATCCCTGGCCCTTTTATATTTTTAGAGGCATCCCTTCCATTTTAGTTAAAATATTTTTTTTAAAAATGTTATCTTTATTGGTACATTGTATATACACATCATGATCACACTCAATAATGGGAATTTGTACTAGTATATGACACAATTAATTTTCATTTCCCCGTTTCCCTACCCACCCCACAACCCCCCAGCCCCTAAATACATTTTAGTTAAAACCTTATCTAAAGTGAGAACAAATCCTCAAATGTGGAGTATGGACTTCGAAGAGAAAGCCTCTTTACTTGATTCTTGTTTACTCTACAAAATTAACCATTTTGTATTTTTGCCAGCGGACTGTGGATTCCAAAAGGCAACCAACCATCCCTTCCATCTGGTCAGTCCTAGCAGGTTCAGACCCCTCATTTCTGTCGATAACGTCTTCCTGGCTCCGTCACTCTTCCAGGTTCTTCCTGTCCTCACCAAGCATCTCTTACTGTAGAATATTTACCTTCTTTACATACACACAAGCTCACAATCACTGACTTCAGGACAGGCTCTGTGACTCATGAGGGGTGTCAGTCCCCCTCCTCCTGCCATAGCAGACTGGGAAATACATAAACAATAGCCGTCTGCTTGGCTGTGTGAAGACTGACGAGAAGACTGACCCCATCTGGTGAGAGCCGCTGTCCAGTGTTAACCTGTGTCAGAGAGAGTAAAGCAAGAGAGGGAAGGAGCCGGAGAATAAGCTGGGGCCGAGCTTGCTTTTATAACGGTCTGCTCTTGAGAAAACGAACCCAGTCCTCTGATAAGGACATTGGTCCATCTCTGAAGCCAGAGCTCTCATGATCTACCCTCTTCCCAGACACTAATTCTCAATGCCGTTGCGCTGAGGGTTAGATTTCTAGCACACAGACTTCAGGGGACATCCATGCTCAGCACGAGGCTTCCTACAGAATGGAAAGGAGAGTTCCTCACTCTAAGATTCTGAGAGGATGGCTGAAGGGACCACAGCATGCAGACGGTCCTTCTGAGCGTGAGGCCCGGCTGACCACCCGGGTTGCATGTGCATAAGGTCACCCGTGTACGTCAGTGACCACAACACCCACCTTATCCCTAACAGCAAAGGACACTCATAGAACGGCTGAGCTTTCCTTTCGTGCTCAAACTCCTGTCGACCCCACACTAACTACTAAGGACTTGGTCATAACATGTTAATAATGAAATGCTATGTTCTTGACCTAATATTTCTAAAGCACATAAAGCATTTTTATATAATTTTCTCTTCTCATCTTAAGAAATGTTTTTACCCCAAATTTGCCAATAAGCAAACAGACCAAGTGACTTGGCTAAAATTGCACTAAATATTTTTCTGATTGTAAGCATACCATATAGAAACTTTAAAAATATAAAGAAAGAAAAATATATTCATCATTTATAAAGTTAACAAATTAGATGTGAACCCTATTAAAGTTTTGGTACATACCCATCTAAAACTATTTTCTCTACATTTTATTGTGAATTTGTATAAATTTTGTATTTTAGTATATGTGCTGCCGAAGCGAGCACTAAATTTTGTATTTTAAAGATCTAAATTGGGATCATATCACACATTTTGCTTCACAGTCTTTTCTTCACTTAGTAATACAACATGGTCCTTTCCATGTTATTAAACATTCTTACAGAGAATTACATTTAATGAATACATAGTATTATAGCATCAATGAAAAGAATCAGTTTGAGGATAAATGATAAATATTCAAAGGACAAAAAATGAATTAAATGATTTGTGATCCTTCTTTTTCCTATAATACTTTTTGCTCCAAGTTAAGACTTGCCTATCTTGTAACAAGTTAAGCTAGAATTTGAACCTAGGTCTCGGTGAAGGCAGAGCAGGTGTTCAGATCATTGGACAATGACAATGATATATGATTTATTACTTTTTGCAGGAACATGGTTCTAAGATTAGCATAACATTGGTAGCCTTGGAGATTTGCAAGGCCTGGAAATTTCTCTGCTATTGAGAAAAGGAAGTCAGAAAAGGTCATGAAACTAAGAGGGTGTCAGAGATACAGACAAGCATGATGACCAGGGATGGCCATAGGCAACCTCTGGGTCAGAACAGTACCGCTCCAGAAATTATGTTATCATCAGTGTGAATCCTTTGGGTTGAAGCCAGTCAAATTCACACATTAGGAAAATCTAGAAAAGATGTTCATATGCTCATGAAAAACAAATGCAGGAATGAGGTGTGGATGGGGTTTTGTTTTTAAGAAAATAGCATTTTGCATGAATTTCTAAGTCATGTGTCTGTTTAAGAATTATATTTCTTAACATTTTTAGGAAAGACCAGTTGACAGTGACTTCCTTGGTGTAATGTTTTACCCTCCATACTTGGATCTTTTCCTGTTCAATCAGCTGGTTTCTTATTGAAACAGTATTAGTAATCTACTCCCAAAGGGGCTAGAAAGGAGTCCTCCTAGTTACATTCGATCTGAAGGCTCTCATGATGTATAAGAGCAACTCACTACTGTCTTGTCTTGACTGCAAAAGGATCTCAGTAGATGCCAGTGGGTGTATCAGTTTCCTATTGATTCTACAAAAAATAACCACAAACTTGTGGTTTAAAACAATAGGTATGTATTCTACCTATAGTTTTGGATTAGAGAAATTGACACTCAAGCTTTCTCTGCAGCCTCTTTCCTCAAATCTCCAGGCCCTGGTGGTTCCAAGTATCTTTTTTTTTTTTTCTTTTTAGACAGGGTCTCGCTTTGTAGTTCAGGCTGGCCCTGAGCTCACTATGTAGCCCAGGCAAGCTTCGAACTCAGAAATCCTCCTGCCTCTGCCTCCCGAATGCTGGGATGACAGGCATGAGCCACCACACCCGGCACTGTGGTATGTGGTATTGATTGTTGGTGGGCATGAGTCACCATGCCCAGCATTGTATGTGGTTACTGGGATCAAACTCAGGATTTGCACTTGCAAGGCAGGCGCTGGAACCACTGAGCTAAATCTCCGGCCCATCTTTTGGTTTTTGACTATCACACAAAAGTCTCTTTACTTCTGTCTTCACATAACTTCTCTTCTGTGCCTGTGTCTTTTCTTCTGTCTCTTATGAGGACACCATCACAGGATCTAGGGCCCATCAGGATAACCTCATCCAGAGATCCTTAATGGCATCTGCTTATATGTTTGTTCCAAATGAGGTCACACTCACAAGTCTCAGAGAAGTTAAGTCACGAACAAATCTTTTAGCATTCACCACTCTGATGCTGATATCCCGCCAAGGGAGGGTTGCTGATCCCTTCTATGTTTGGACTTTGGGCAAAGGATTCTTCACTGGATAAGGCTCTTGTGGGGAAAAAAAGAGCTTGGGGCCATAGGGCTGTCTGGATGCCAGAGACGGTCAGGCCTCTGGTTCTGTCCATGTCCTCTGCTCCACAAAAAGATGTTTATAGGCCCTTGAGGGTCATTGAGATGGTTGAGGGAGAGTCACGAGTACTTGTATGTTGAAGAAGATGCACAGCGAGGTGGGGGTGATGGCTACTGCAGCAGATCGTGCCTGGGGATGGGTTACCAAAGGCCTTGTGTCCTGACCCACCATAGCCCTGAGCTTCCACTCCATGAAAGTGTTCACTGCTAAACAGAAGGACACGAGCTTCTTGTCCCACACACGAGCTTCTTGTCCCCCCTCCCCCTCCCCTCCCCCTCCCCATCCCCATTTCCTTTGAAGATTTTTTTCCTACTTCACCTGTTACATATTTTGGACCTCATTTACACTTTGTTTCTAACACCACAGAAATGATACGGTGCTTACACCTGTGTGTCCTATAAAGAAGGGAAATAAAAAATGTGAAGGCCAAGAGCAAAAAAATGGAAACAAAGCTTATATCTCAGGGGAAAATAGGTGTGAATCAGGGGAAGTGAGAAGAGAGGCATTCTAGGAAGAGAAGGGATTTACAGTCACAGAGAAGCATGAGTTTAAGAAGATGAAGATGGACCTGACTCCTTTTGACTGGAAAATGTGGGCAAGAGAGATGTCAGGGGGGTGATGGGGGGCTAGCTCTCCTGTATCTCCATTGGCATATAGAAGTCAGACCTTGGCTTTAGAGAACTGGGGAGCCAGTAAAGACTTCTGAGCTGGGTGGCAGGATCAGACTGTCTGCAGAAGTGAGCTCTGGCTGTCACATGGCAGCAGAGTGGAGGGAGGAGTCAGGGCCTGGACAGTTGAAATTTCGCAGTGAGGTGTGGGAAGGGTCAGAGTAAAAGTAACAGTGCAGAGGCAGGCCGCAGTGGGTATTAAAGAGGGTACAAGTCAAACTAAAATGGTGATCACTCAGGTTTCCAATCACTGCTGGGATTTGGGGAGATCAAAGGGCAGAAACACACTTCCAAATTCATCATCCCGCAATAGGGTGTAATCTAACACCTTCATATGTGGCGTAGCTGAGAGTGGCCCCCAACCTTTTTGGTGCAAAGGGCTGTTTCCTTGGAAGAAACCAGGGGTGGGAATGAGAATTATTTCAGGGTTTGATTCTCTTAAGGAACACACAGCCTAGATCCCCAGCATGAGCAACTTGCAGTAGGGTTCAAGCTCCTGTGGAAACTAAGGAAGCTGCCGATCTGACAGCAGGCAGAGCTCAGGGGGTAATGGGAGAGACACAGCCACGTGGCTCGCTCACCTCTGCTCACCCCTGCTCTGCAGCCTTGTTCCTAACATGCTCCAGACTGCTGCCAGTGCATAGTCTGCAGGTTGGAGAACCCTGGTATAGCTTCTCTGATTATCACTGTACCATCCTCTCCTTTTCTGTTCCCATCCTCGTTTCTGATTAGACTTGGTGATTATCCTGTTTTGTATGCTTGCTTCTTCCTTCCTTACTCTATCTACCTGTCTGTCTGTCTATCTATCTATCTATCTATCTATCTATCTATCTATCTATCTATCTATCTATCTGTCAATCATCTAATATCTATTTTTTGCGACAGGATCTTGCTTTGTAGTTCAGGCTGGCCTTAAGCTCACTATGGAGCCCAGGCAAGCCTCAAACTCAGCAATCCTCCTGCCTCCGCCTCCCAAGTGCTGGGATTATAGGCGTGAGCCACCACACCCAGTACTGTTGTATGTGGTTACTGGGAACCGAACCATGGACCTTGCCCTTGATGGGCAGGCACTGGAACCATTGAGCTAAATCTCCAGCCCTGTACATTTGATTCCTGATGTCTGATTTACAGTGAAGTGATGGAACTGGGATGTAGCTTAGGGACAGAGCACCTGCCTGGCATACACAAGATCCTGGGTTCTAATCCCAGCACACCCAAAAAATGCAGTTTAGGAGTTAACTACACCAAAAAACGTGGATGCTCATGTCAAAGCCAAGCATGTTACAGCCTCACATCTTGGCAAGGCTGTTCACAGCCTGAAGAGAGCCCCATCCTCACACTGCCCCAGACGCAGAGACCTTCCCACCTTCCCTCTGCTTCCCAGGGCTTGGCCTTTCACTGACAAGATGAAAATTGGTGTGAATCGTAATTGCATGTCATTCAACCTTTCCATATGAGAGTGAACATGAGATCAAACTGTCTGTTTTCCTAAACTCTGTGTCATTTTGTATTAGATTATTCTCCTCATGCCGGGACATAGAGCTCATAAGGCCCAAAGAGGAAGGAATCTTCACAAGGCTATAATGTGAATAAAGAAATTAAAAGCCTGAGCGAGGTATACTTGGATGTGATTGAAAACCCAACTCTTTCTTGGCCACGGGAAGAGATGAACTCAGCCCACACTTGGCGACAGGGCAGTCATGTCCTGAACTACACCTCCCAGGCGATCTGGCTTCTACCAAAGCAGAAGCATGTTTTGCCAGATGCTTCCTCAATTCAGTTCCAATGTGTGAGTGTTGCGTGGAATGGGATCCATGTGTTTCTTATCCGTTTACACTTAAATCATCACGATGTTACTCAGTGATGCCTCTGTGATGTATAGAACTCTCAGTTTTTTTTTATTTGAAAAAGGAAAATCATATTTGGTAACGTGTAGACTTGAAACCACAAATTTGTACAATAAAGAGAAATATGCGTCTGCTGTTTTCTTTCTTTCTGCTTCCAAGCTTCAAAGGGGGGGGGGTGGCAACTTGCAAACACATGGCTTCCCAGAATCATCCCCACCGACTATAGGAGCTGGTGCGCACCCCTCTTAGCACTGGCATCGTCCTCCATCATGACACAAGCATGTGTGAGCCCCCCAAGTGCCTGTTAGGCTGTAAGGTGGAGAAAGATGGGGAAAGAAAGGCAGGGAGATAGAATGCTTTACGGAGAAACTGATGAGGGGGAGGCCGAGGAGGAAATGTATAAGGCAAGGGGGAGGGGAAGAATTTTAAATTTTAGAACATGTAGAAAACTGATATATTCAGATAGAAGAAATATGTTTATTGGGATTAGCTTAAAATGGTCAATAATTTTCTTACCTATCCATTAAAAAGATATTTTATGGTGCCTTCTATGCACCAGACAGTGGCAAAGTAAATATGCAGATTCTTCAGTAGCCCTCCTGCCCAGAGGCTGTCCGACTTCTCTACTTGAATCTAAGCTGGACTACAGCTACTCTGATCAATGCAGTTTGGTGGAAGTGATACCATGGTTGGTACCTGATACCATGGTTCTGGACTAACACTTAGAAGGACTTACGCTTTTTGTCTCGCCACCTGGAACCTAGGTGCCACGCTGAGGCCAACCGGCAGCCCCAGCTGAGTGCCAGGTGTCAGCCAGCACCAGCTGCCAGCCCTGTGAGAGCACCATCTCAGATGTCCAGTTCCTTCAAGCCTTAACATACAAAGACTATGAGTATTTTATCATCTCACTTTTGAAGCCAAGAAGTTGCCTTTATAACAATGATGGGCAGAAGTATGTGCTTGTACCAGCAAGCCCTTGAGATGAACCATCAGAAGTCTCATGCCGCCTGAGTGTGCATAAGTGAACATTTTCCTAGGCAGTAGATTCTTTCTTTTCAGTGACTCCATGTCCATGTAAAAGTCATTGCCTTCTTTAGAAGAGCTTCTTATTTGCACCCAGGTGACCCAGTTCAAGAGGACTTTACTCATTTCTTAAAGTAGGATTCCTACACTCACTATTTTGACCACTATCCTTTCATCCATCTTAATCTGAATCAACTATATTTCACATATATCTCATACACCCACATATTAACACTTCACTTTAATTTCATAGTTCCTTGAATGTGCTAATGGATTCCATTTTTAAACTTTTGGCTTACTTTTCTAGAAGCTAGCTTTGCTTTGTTATCCAGACTCACTTTCATTGACTCTGATACAATCTGGAGGGAAGGCATGAGCACCATCAGAAAGACTATCCTCCCCGCCCCGTTTGCTTCTTAAGAGTTTTGTTTCTTCTCGGTAGTTTCTGAGGGGTAATAATGATAGTAGATGCTGGTTTCGAATATTAGTATGTGTCCAAAATGATGTGAATTGCAGCACAAATTCTAATTATTTTATTCTTATGATGGCCACTAGAAGTAGGTACTATTTTTCTCATTTTGCTGTGCAGAAAACAGAGAATTAGAGAAACTGGGATACTTGCTCAGAGACACAGAGATGGTGGTAAAATTTGGAGTTGAAGCCAGATTTATCTTATGAAATAATAACATCCTGCCTTCTTATGTGCACTGATTCATACAAAGGAATGCATTTGTTCATTCAAACAGTCATGTCAAAAATTTCTTAGGCATTTTCTGTATCGAACAGTTTTGCAAAACTATATTAGGTAAAAGGCCAATAAAAATGAGTAGAACATTCATAACTTCATGAAGTTTTTGGGAAAATGTGTGAGTCTTGTTCAATTTTATCAGTAAAATGGGACTGTACATATTTCTTCCTTTCTTTGGGGTATCAACCAGAATAGGCTGAGTTAGGCTGTGGTAACAAATATTTATATTTTTTAGACCATTTTCAGTGGTCTAAAAAAAGTTGATTTCTTGTGGATGTTAGTCCTCCCTTGAGGACTAGATAAAATTGCCATCATTTTGACACAGACACAGTAGTGTCTAAACCTTTAACATTCTTTTTTTTTTTTTTTTTTGAGACAGGGTCTCGCTTTGTAGTTCAGACTGGCCCTGAGCTCACTATGTAGCCCAGGCAAGCCTCGAACTCAGCAATCCTCCTGTCTCTGCCTCCCGAGTGCTGGGATTACAGGCGTGAGCCACCACACCCGGCACTGTGGTATGTGGTATTGATTGCTGGTGGGCGTGAGTCTTCATGCCCATCATTGTATGTGGTTACCGGGGATCAAACTCAGGACCTTGCGCTTGCGCTTGCGAGGCAGGCGCTGGAACCACTGAGCTAACCCTCCGGCCCAACCTTTAACATTCTTGTGATAGAAGAAGAAGAGTCTTCTGGAGGCTTCTGTAGAGCAAGGAAATGATGTAACTGGAAAGAGAGATACTCTGGCCAGGCTCACAAGAGATTCCCCATGGCCAGGAACATCTAAGACCAGGAGCCATGATGGACGATTCTTTAGAATGTGAAACTTCCAGAAAGAAGAGGAACCAGAATACTTAGAAGCCAGCACTAATGAGAATCAGTATATGGGAACATCTAAAATGGTGATTTGTAACACATTGTGCATGAAACATTACCAGTGTCATGGAATTCTACTGAGAAATTTGGTGATTTCAAGACATTCTTGAATCCTAAAAGGGGAAAAGATACTTAATAGAAAGACTGGTGTGAGTTCTTTAAACACCACTTTTTTCAGTCCATGGGACAAGGCTTTACCCAATCCTGCTGTCAATAACATGAAGAAGAGCCAGAGAGTGTTAATTTTCCCTAAATCAAAGTTCTGATTTAAAGCACGCAGGGATAAAAAAATTATCTTTTAAATATCTATAAAAATCACCCACTAAAAAATGAATTTTAATCACTACTATTTTACTTGATATATACAAAGTAACTGTAGGTGAGATGTAGCTCAAACTGGGAAAGGTTAACTTATAAAGGTTTTAGAAGATAAAATAATTTCTTTGTTGCTTTCAGAAACTTGGTGAAGATTTTTAACTAGGACACAAAATGCGCTGGCCCTTAAGGAAGCTACTCATGAACTGAATCACATTAAAATTAAGAAATTCTATTTATCACACACACCATTAAGTGGATAAAAGTATATGTCACACACAAAGAGAAGGATGGTATTTGTAATGCTCATATTTGATAAGGTAGTCATGACAAATCAGTAAGTAAAAGTCAAATACATAGAGAAAAAGGGCAAAATTATTGAACAGGCATCAAAAAAAAAAGAAGCTAAATGACTAGTAATCTAAACATACTCAACCTTGGTTGAGTCGTGCAAACACGAATGAAAATAATAGAATAACAACAGCCATCTATGAACCAGAATGATTAAAATGGATCTGATAATGCTAGTGGTGTTGAGGATGAGGAGAGCGATAATTATGGTCTCAACCTGAGCATATTGATAGACACCTACCAGATTAATGAAGCGCAGCTCTGGGTGTTTCTGGATGACTGATTTGTATGCCCCAAACTGAAGAGGAAGACCCTCTTCATACACCTGGATATTGTGTGGCACTAGCTTGTTACCTAGATGGAACCAAAGGGCAAAGGAGAAGTGAATTTGCCCTGTTTTGTTTTTTTGGAGAGCTTTGGTCTTCAATACAGCCTGTGGAGGTTTGTTTCCAATCCCTTCAAGCTTCTAGCACAGAACCTTCATTCTTCCAACACACACCCTTGGGCTTCCCCAGAGGGACTAATGCTGGACCCTGCTGTGAGCTCGAGGTCTTTGATTTTTGACTGGGTTCTCCAGCTCTCTGGCGCATAGGTGGCCTTTTGCATTCTTCTTCCACTGACTCCACAGGTGGTCTCTGTAAGCCTACTTTGTAAATTCTTTATATATCACATACTTAGATTCTATATTAAATCCGTTTCTCCAGTGAACGCTGATACAAGGAGTTGTTAAAATTCCCATGCTCCTACATGGGTGGTGAAAGTGTTCATTAGAACTATCACTTGGGAAAAAAAAAATATTTGAGAGCTTGTACAAAAGTTAAATGTATAGATTCTCTTTGGCTATCAACTGTTCTCTTACACAGAACTTTATCCATAATTAAATTTGTAGGTATATGAGGTCTTGATTTGAGCTTGAGAGAGCTTTGGAGCCTCTGTTTGTGCTTAGTCCTGGCAGATATAGAACAAAGTGCAAAAGCAAACTTGTGTAATGGACAAGCTGAGTTCCAGTGGCTGGAGATCTGGAAGGATACAAGATTGGGCCTTCAGTTTCCACCTTCCTGTACTTCTGATTGATAATTTTATCCAGAAAATGAGAACCACGTACAGCAAGATACTGAAAATAGAGTCTCAGTGTGACACATCTGTTTCTTAAAAGGTTCCATTGCTTTACAAACCAAAGCCTTAACTCTGTCGAACCCTCTGCATCTCCTGTCATTCTGTTTTGTGGAAAGCTACCAAGAAAGCTGCCTGGGAAACTCTTGTGTTTTGTGAGCAACATGAAGAAACAAAGAGGACGTGCAGGCAACCTCAACTCAACATCCAAGTTCAAATTACAGCAGAGACCTTCTGATTCTCAACAGCCTAAATGCATGGCTGTTTTCACAGGGCCTTGACTCACTGTCTGTATCCATTTGAGCTCCTATTTCCTTGGGTCTCCTCAGAGCTCAAGGGACCACATACCTGCCTTGTTTATGATTACTTCAAGAGTACAAGAGAAGCTGTCAGGGCATTGAGTTTGAGTTTTTAGTTACTTTAGCTCATTCTCCAAGAGTATGAAGAATGTCTTGACCAGTTAGGGCTCCCTTTCTCTATGCTGTTACTTTGCAGGTCTGTCCTTACTCTAATGTCTGGATCTCATGGTCACACTTTGGCTTCAGAGACCAGAACAGATCTTACGTCCCACCGCTATCCCACTCCCATTTGCCCACTCAGTCCCTTCACAGGGATTAGAATCTATCTCTGGAAACCACTGGAATCTTGATCTCCCCCATATTCTTCCTACTTTCTGTCTTCTTTCCATCTCTTTGGAAACCCTCATGGATAAAGGGTTCATGTCCACCCATGAAGGCCATTGTTAGGCTCTGATTTCAGCATGTGATGTGAGTCTCATGTTGGAACATCCTCAGTCAGAATCCAGCTCTCTGTATCAGTGATCAACAGAGACACCAGAAAGCACAATGACTCAAGCAATGGTAAATTTTATACTCCATAAATTTTGGGGGGAGAAGGTTTTGCCTTTAATAAAGCAGATTGTTTGTGTCACTAGAGACTCATGTTTTTTTGCTCTTCTGTCTATGAACTGTAATGACCTGGGCCAGAAGACATAATTTCATATTCATCATCTCATGGTCATGAGATGGCTGACGTAGCTCTGGATGACACATTCTCATTCCAACTGCACAAGCAGGAAGGAAGGAACTGACACAAAAGATATTCTCCTCAATTCTATCTTTCAATTCTGAAAGTAAATGCCTTTACCCTTCCCTTTATGTCTCATTGTGGAGAACTAAATATGATCCTCTCTAACTGGTCACTAGTGATAAAGGTTCGGATTTTAACAACTGGTTCAGGATAATCAGAATTAATCCTGAGATCAGGATGGGCCTAACTATGCGGATGAAGGGACCTCTGTGTCACATTTTGAACACAATGTTAGGGGGGAACAGCTGTGAGGCAAACATACAATAATGAAATCAGTTTAAAGCTGGACTTGGGAATCCAAGCCTTCTTCTCCTACAGGGCTGGCCTAGCTTTCAGTATTCTCATTTTCCCTTGACTATGACTTATGAACATGCACTGTGTATGCATATATCTTGCATAAACAAAGGGACACACGAATGAGCTACTGAATGAATGTGGAAATAGTTTTCTGAATTCCTTTCTCCCTTATCCATGGAGATTTAGTGGGACCTTCTCTTTATCCCAGCATCTGCCCTCTCTAAAGTGACTACTGTCAGTTCTGCTGTTATACCAGTTATGTATTTCATCATTTTCTCTTGGCTATTTATAATGCTAAGCCCTGGAGCTTCCAGGAAGTGGATCTGTATCATGTTCCTTTTTCTAAGCAGACTTCTCCTCATCAAATCTGCCCTCTGTCCACTATTCTTCCCTTCAATAGGATCTTTCTGTCTTGTGTACCTGCCACAAGTCTGATGTTTATTTTTTTTTAAATTAGATTTACTGAAGTACAGTTTAGATATAATGTGACCCTTTTGAGATGTAAGATTGGGTAAGTCATGGCAAAGAGTTGTTAGGTCATCATTATAAATTGGAACACTTTCACCAGTTCTTGTTGGCTCTAGCTACCTCTCCTCTTCTGGCTGTAGGTTAGTTTTACAAGGCCACTAGCTCTCTGCCATTCAAGGTTTTGACCCCCAGGCTGCAGCTGCAGCTGTATCTGATTTAGATCATTTACCAGAAGAGAATGTGGATAAAGACAATAGGAGAGAGGCTCAAGTGTGTTCAGAGAAGGAACAGCCCCATTTAGGCACAGCCTTAGCTGGCCAGGAGCTTCTCTGGAGGAGGAGATCAGAAAGGTCCTTCCCTCCTCAGAGCAGGACCATCCTTTAGTACACACTGCTTGAAGAATAGTCTGGCGTGCGGTGTGACTACAGTGACTACTACTTCTTTGTTATTCCTCCTCCACTCCTCTTCACTGACCCCAATACACACACAGACAAATACATAAATACACATGTCTAGAAATTAGATTACTTGCTAAGATCCAAATGTCTATGTTCCTGCATGTTTATGTTTTGAAATTCTAGCCCCCAAGGTGATTGCATTAGGAGTTAGAGCCTTTGGGAGGTGACTAAATCAGGATGGTACAGCTCTTAAAATGAATATTTTTACACTTGATCTTAGCCAAAAGGCTGAGAAGTGATGGGAAGATTTTTTTTTTTTTTTTTGAGACAGGGTCTCGTTTTGTAGTTCGGGCTAGCTCTCAGCTCACTATGTAGCCCAGGCAAGCTTCGAACTCAGAAATCCTCCTGCCTCTGCCTCCCAAGTGCTGGGATGACAGGCGTGAGCCACCACGCCCAGCACTGTGGTATGTGGTATTGATTGCTGGTGAGTGTGAGTCTCCACACCCAGCATTGTGTGTGGTTTCTGGGGATCAAACTCAGGACCTTGCACTTGCGAGGCAGGTGCCAGAACCACTGAGCTAAATCTCCAGCCCTAGGGATGAATATTTTTATACAGGTGATCCCAGAACAACTCTCATCCCTTCAACCACAAGGGGAACAGCACAAAAAGGTGCCAACTGTGAACCAGGAAACAGACCTCTCCAGACGTCGGATCTACTGGCACCATGACACTGGACTTCCAGCTTTCATAGTTATGAGAAGTAAATTTCTATTGCTTATAAATTATGTAGTTCACGGTATTTTAGTGCTACAGCTCAAAAGAAGCCATTATTTCTAAAAATTCTCCCAGTGGTTGAATGAATGGCTTTTTTTATCCAGGTTTTGATCAGATGCAGTGCACTCCTTCTAGGTACTCAGCACCTTAAACGTGGTTGGCTGTTTGTGTGTCAGTCTCTACAACCAGACAGACCTCTGCTGGTTCGCCAGGAGTAGATGAGGTCACTCACAGAGGGACAGGGGCACAGAGGGCTCTTAGTGCATTTTTGTTGAGCTGGCACAATCCATTTCAGCTGGATACACTTTTTCACCCAGAGATATTATAGTGAGGGAAAAATAGTAGTGCTTAATATATGAACATGATTCTATGCTGATTATTATCTAATTTCTGCAGAAGTGAGAAGTGAATCAGGTCATAATAAATCATTGCAGTGCGTCCTTTGGACCATAATGATTCCCCCCTCACCTGCAGCTCATTCTTCTGTTCCCCAAGTCATAGGAATTGTCTTGCTGCCGTGATCCTTACTAAGATTGCTACCCTTGAAATTTTATCATGGGGAAATGTTTTGTAGAGCTTTATGTGGTCCTATGATTTGACACAGAAACTATGTTCTAGAAAGATCTTCACCACAGTGACAAAAACATAACTCAGAGTAATGTCGAGAGACTTGTCTTACATGATTCTGCTCCCTCTGTCTTTGTCTTATATGAATTGCTCCCTTTGGTTCTCTGTGACCTCCTCCCAAGGTCTTCAAGCTTCCTTCGGTATGCTTGGCTCAACACTGGCCCATAAGTCATCCTAGGACACATCTCTACCCATCTGCTCGGAGGATACAGGCCTCGTGGAAATGGCAATGGGCCAGCCTACTACTTTCTCTCAGAGGAAGTTCTAATGTCAGTTGTCTTTCCAGCAGGGAGAAGAATCCACACTGGTTTCCTATGGGACCTACTCTGCCTCAAAGCCATATACCTTCAAAGTTCATCAGTGTGTCTGTGACACCACCAGAAGTATAGTTCTAGGGCTGTGTACATAAGGACATG
This sequence comes from Thryonomys swinderianus, assembly GCA_004025085.1. NCBI lineage: Eukaryota > Metazoa > Chordata > Mammalia > Rodentia > Thryonomyidae > Thryonomys > Thryonomys swinderianus. Next base: position 14,582 of record PVIC010036974.1, read on the forward strand.
TCTAAGAAATCCCAAAACAGGACATTTTAATGAGTCTCATTTACAGTTTCTCCTTTTCCCAATGTGAATTATCCATCAGGGTCATTTTTATCATACTGAACATTGCCTAGAGACAGAATTGGCATTTAGTCTTCTCAGGCATTCGTAGGATAAAAGGTTTAGTTCCGTCTCTGTTCACACTCATATTATGTAACTTTCCTAGTGGGGAATTTAAGGACCTTCTCAGATACAGGCCAAGGGGCCTTACCAGGGTTGCTCACCCTCATCCTCATCCTAAACATCACCCATATTTAAAGTCTTACCCTTAGCTGGAAGCCAGTGATCCCCGTGTCTCACTCCAGTGATTTCACCACTTGTGAAGATTTCTCCTTTGTCATTTTCTCTCCCTTTCTCTTTCTCTCTCTCTCTCTCTTTTCCTACACATGTTCCTTGTGAATCTCGAGGATGACAGTGTCTCTTTCATTAAGCATTTTCTTAGACTTCCAGGCAGATTGCATCATTCTCCTATCTCAGCCCTTCCCCACCTTTCATTCACACCATGATTGCAAGTAAAAGAAGACAGAAAGAAAGAGATATGGGCTGGGGATTTAATTCAGTGGTTTCAGGAGCCTCCCTGCAAGCACAAGGTCCTAAGTTTGATTCCTGGCAACACATACCACAATGCCAGGCATGGTGGCTCATACCTGTAATTCCAACACTTGGGGGACAGAGGCATGAAGATTGCCACAAGTTTGAGGCTAGCCTGGGCTACATTGTGAGTTCAGAGGCACTCTGAACTACAAAGGAAGACTTTGTCTCAAAAACAAAAACAAAAAAAAAGAAAAAGAAAGAGATTTTGTTACCTTGTGTTTTAGTGAACTCTTTTGTGTCTTCATCAAGACAGGTATGTCTTTATCCAGAGGCAAATCTTTACCCTTAAAATCTGTCCCTAGCAGAGCAATAGCACATTGAAGCTTAATGTCTAGTTGTGTGTAAAATCTCTATGGTTTCTTTTGCCATTTATTTCTAGTTTCTATTTTGCTATGATTTGATGGCATATATGTACTACTGTGTATTTCTTAAAACCACAATTATTAAAGTAATGATTCAATAACAAATCACCTAGAAATTTTTCCAAACCATTTTAAAGTAGTAAACACCTGAACTCACAGTCATTCATAAAGGCTTAGAAACCTAGCAAGTACTTCCTGAGTGCTAGCTGTGGTGGCTATTGACAATTATTCACTTAATCTTCACCACAGCCCTATGGGGTAAAGGCTATTATTCTTTCCATCTAACTGATGAGGAAAGTCAGTGCTATGGTTTGGATGTGGTTTGTCTCTCACGAGTTCAAGTGTTAGAACCTTGGTTCCTGATCTTTAAAAGTGAAATAATGGTCATTAAGTGTATTGCCCTTGGAAGGACTTAGTGTAGTTTTTGTGGGACTCCATTTAGTTCTTATGCAGAGTTACTATAAAAGAATAAGCTTGGCCTATGGTTAGCATTCTGGCTTCTTGTTTGGTGATGCAATTTCTCCCTCTCATTATGCCCCTGCCTTGATGACATTTGTCACAGACCTATAATTGAAGCCATGCCAGCAGGGTTGCCTAATTCTGAACTTTCAGCCTCTACAACTATGAGCTAAATAAATCTCTGTTCTTATAAATTGCTCAGGCTTGGCTATCTCATTATAGTTCTGGAAAACAAATAAACACAATTAGGTTGAGAGACATCAAGTGACTTGGCTGTAGTCATTCAGATATCAAGAGGTAGAGCTCAAGTCCCGAGCCAGGCAGCCTGGATAGAGCCTGATTTCAACTCTGTGTTCTGTTCCTGCTTTTACACTTGGAGAATGTCAGTGAAAACCAGAAAAAGCCATGCACTATAAAGATTCTTCACGCTGATTTTCTGAAAAGGTCAACAAGCTTAGACTGCTCACTCTGCTCCTCTCCCTCCCCAGTGTCCACACCCAGTGCTTTCAGTCACAAGTCACCTGCCAGTTTTGCCATGGACGGTCCCATTGCAACAGTTCCTGAGCTGAGTAAGATCATCCTTTTATCATCTTATTTAGGACTTCGTAGAGATTATTTTCAGTAACATTAGTAAAAGGCACTGCAACGTTTTGATCTCAAAGGTCATTTCACAAACTCAGACCATTGTGATGGGAGTTTGAGTTTTCAGGCAGTGTATAATGACTATTTCATATATTGAGAAGCCAGAAAATGATCGAAAGCACATACAGTCCCAGGAAGATATTTTTTATTCTTCATGTCATCGGATTTATTACTTTATGTGCTATTATGTTAACACCAGGTCCTCAATCTATAAATCTATCTATGTTCCATTTGAATAATATAAGAGTGAACACATCCTTCCCTTAAGGAAATTGTACCATAATTTCCATTCAAGGTCAAAGATGTATAATACTTTACCCTTTATTTTCAACATTGTAGATTCAAGATTAATCTTATTTAAATTTATATCTATCAAAAAATTAAGTTACAAATTTTTAAAATAATCACTTAGGATATTTTCCCCCAATTCAGTGTCATGAATTCCATCCCTGAGGCCTTAGTGAAGATGCCCGAATAGGAATCTGTCCTTTTACTAAGACTCTTGCATAAGATTTTTTTTCTTTTTTTCTGAAGCAGATGTGGTTTAATTTTATTTGAATGGTTATTTCTGAATTAGTATGCTAAGGAAGTAGGAAATAGAACAATCTATATCCATTTATTTGTTCATTAACCCAAGGATTTGTAATCTTTACATATTTTATAATCTTTATAAATACTTTTAAAAGGATTAATCTTTATTCTATAAATTAGATTATGGCAATATTTTCTTCTACTTTAGTCTTGGATTATAATGCCTATTACTGGTCTAGACCTAAAGAAATCACTTTCTAATATGCTGAGAGAATATCTTGGGTGTGGAGAAGATACAACTATCACTAATAAATAAAAGATAGGGCTCTGCAATAGTCTTCTCCTTTGTTATCTACATAGCTTAAAACACTAGATGCTAACTAAAAGAAATCAATTCTAGAGTTATAAAAATTTAGCAGGTAATCTTGCTATTCCTACAAGGTTTTTAAGGTCTGGGGATAAAGGTAACAAGAACTGTTTGTTCCCAGAGGCAGATAGAAAAAGGAAATGTATAATTTTAAATATACATAATCTTTCTGCCGAAGTATTTTTCCTTTATGCATATTATTCTCCTTTATGTAAAGAAATGCACAACTTGAACCTATAACATAATAAAAAGGAAAAAAACTGTAGCCAATACTTTTGAGTTAAAGAGTTGCTTATTATACTTCTTTTCTTCCTGAAGTATGATGAAAGTGTCAGTGGTTCAGCAGCAAAAACAGCATCTTATTCCAATGTTATCAAAGGGCTGAATTCTAGATTAAGCCACTCATTCCTATAGGACTCAGTTGGAGCAAATATTTATTTAGTACTTTGCATTCCCAGAGGTTTCTTTCAAAGCCTAAAACCAATAATGACACAGATTATCTTCTTCTTTCTCCAAGATGCAACATATTCTTTTTTTTAATTGAATTCTTTATTGGTACAATTTATATACATCTCAAAATCACATATAACATTGGGAAATTTGTACCAGTATATGCCACAACTTAATTCTCATTTTTACCCATATCCCTACCCACTCCCCCTCCTCCCCCCTTTATACATGCTCTTTTATTTTCTTTCTGTATCATATTTATTCCTTCCCCTCATCACATTCCCA
>PVIC010036975.1:0-18299 GCA_004025085.1 Thryonomys swinderianus
AAAAAAAAAAAAAAAAGATATACCATTTTCTCTGAATAAAAAGATCAATATTGCAAAAGCTAAGTGGGCTATCACAATTCATGCAAATACAAACTATTCTGAATGCTGAATTTGGACACTGAGTTTAACAATGATTCTGAAGACAAAGTATATGAGAAGAGTCAGAAATAGTTTTAAAAAGAAAAGTGAAACTTTCCCTTAGCTATAAAAATTACTCTGATACCAGAGAAACTTAAACAATGTGACACTAACAAAGAAATAATGCAATAATGATTATAAAAGCGAATCTACACCTTGAAGATATAAATGCTAGAGAGAGAGAGAGAGAGAGAGAGAGAGAGAGATAGATAGATAGATAGATAGATAGATAGATAGATAGATAGATAGATGGAATAAAGTGAAAATCAAACAGATGAATTCAATGGGAACTAAATATATTCCATTTTAAACATAAAAAGTAGAAATATTACAAGAGATTTATGTTTATATTAACAATAATGGGGTTATAGTAGTATCTGACAGCCTACATGGAATTATAGCATTATCATTTAAACCTCTGCATAAATCTCCTATGCTTCATCTATGAGAAGTTAACAGTGTCCTTCTTACAGGGTTATTGTAAGGCCTCAGTAAGATCATGCACAAAAATACTTACGTTCTGGGCTGGAGATTTAGCTCAGTGGTTCTGGCACCTGCCTACCAAGCGCAAAGTACCTGGTTCAATCCCCACTAACCATATACAATAGTACTGGGCTTGGTGACTCATGCCCACCAGCAATCAATACCACACACTACAATGCTGGGCATGGTGGCTCACGCCTGTAATCCCAGCACTCAGGAGGCAGAGACAGGAAGGAGGATTGCTGAGTTCGAGGCTTGCCTGGGCTATATAGGGAGCTCAGGGCCAGCCTGAACTACAAAAGTGAAACATTGTCTCAAAAAAAAAAATTAAATTCCAGAAAAGGGTTATCTGAGATTTTTTTGCAAATAGAAGCAAAAACAGCAATTTTGTACAAATGTAATCACAATAGCGGTAAAAGAAAATATGTAAATATCTATGACATACATTACAAGAGCAAATTAGAAGTTCTTTAATATAAAAACAAGCACTGTAGGAAAATATGGCAAATATCATGAACAAACTGTTCCCTCAGGAAATTTACAAGCTCACAAATATATGACATCTTTTTCAACCTCACTAGTAAGCAAAGAAATACACTTCCTTTTTCTCAACTAATAAAATGTTTTACCATCTATAGTTATGAAAGAATAAGGCAAAAATTGAGCTTTTTCATGAAATACTGATGAAAGAATATATAAGTAAAATCTTTTTGTATGTGGAAATTTAAAATATGAATTAAATCTTTATTTTATGCATCTAATTTAAGAAAACAGAAACAAGCAAAAACATACAAAAGTGTATTTCTTTATACTGTTTTTAAAGTGGCAAAACAAACCTACAACTTAAGAGAGAGATCTATAATTATTGAAAGGGAAGGGAGAATAGATCAACAATTTACAATAAGAAAAAGCAACTTAAGAAATAGACCATGTAGTGTACTCAGTCCCATTTAAAACACATGTAGGCATCAATGCAGATTCACATTTGCAAAGAAACAGTTCTGGAAGAACATATATCTACCTGTCATTAGTGGTCATCTTGGTAGGCTACAATTGCTGGCATTTTTCACTGTTAATGTGTACTGTTCAGTATTGTTTGAGTACTTTTTAACATTTAACAATTGCTTTTATAAATTTCCATTTGTGAAAAAAAAGGATTAAGGAACTCATAATAATTACTTTCCTTGTTTCAGATTCTCACATAATGATAACAGCTACCTGCCTCTTTAAAAACACTTTTTCCTTAGGTTTAATAAGGTCCTTGTCAAGAATTAATAGATACTTAAGTATTAACTTCCTTTTTAAAAGAACTACAATTAAAAGAGTCATTTATAAGGAATTCACAAGCACGTTTCTCAGTTCAGGGTTTAACTTGCAAGCTACATCTCCATTAGAACTTGAAACCAAGAATTAAAAACCATATCAGGCAGAACATTTAAAGAAATGTTAATAACACAAATGAGTCCAATTTAACCTGACTTTCAAACTGGATTTTGTACTTTAGAAACTAAGAAGCTTCCTTGTACCCTATAAACTGTGAATATTTCATCACAGTTTTTAAAAGGAGAAAAGTAACCTATCATTAATGACCTACTAAATAATTTCTTTCAGAAACTATGGTTATGAGGCAAACTCATGATTACTGCAGTAGAAACAAACAAAATGTGCTTCTCATCAATGTGAGAATTAGAATCTCTTGAGAGTGTTTATTTTGTATTTTCCATGGTTTTAACAGTTCTACTAGAGCAAGCTATAATAACATCTAAATGTGGAAATCTACTACCCAACTTAGTGAAAAATTATCTCACAGCAAGGATCAAGTTGGATCCTCCTAGGGATCCTCCACTTCCCTATCTCACAGCCTGAAAAAAAAACATTTCGTGCTGGGCGTGGTGGCTCACGCCTGTAATCCCAGCACTCGGGAGGCAGAGGCAGGAGGATTGCTGAGTTCGAGGCTTGCCTGAGCTACATAGTGAGCTCAGGGCCAGCCTGAACTACAAAGCGAGACCCTGTCTCAAAAAAAAAAAAAAAAAAATTTCATGTTCTTAAGTCTGGTCCTCATTTCTCCTGCCAAAAGTTGTCTGCCACCCCCGAGTTTGTGTTAAGAAGCATCATGTTACAAAGAAGAACATAAGCAATTTTGCAGAAACTCATTCTACACATGTGTAAAATAGAACAGCATCACTCTACAATGATGTTTTACAGACAATGAGAAGCTGAGATTAAGATACATAACACTAAGTAGGGGCTCTATAAATACTACTTCCTATCCAGCTGTCTTTTGCTAGAATAGTTCATAATGAATGTACGAAGAGAGGGAGAAAATTGGAAATATTCCATTAATTATGAAGGTATGATTATATACATATGATTTTCAAAGTATGTGTTTTCTCTGCCTACTTGAAAAATAAAAAAGTGAACCCAACCAAAGGCAAGCAAAAGACTCTCAATTCTTTTTTATACAATATTTTCTTAAGGGAATAAGACAACATCACTAAAAGCTATCTGAGCAGAAAAGAATTCAAATGCAATGGCTCCAGTGTGTAGAATCTGATCATCTCTTTCCCACACTATGGAGCTGACCCTAAGATTGGACCCTCCTACCTGCAGACTGATGAAGGCCCTGCATAACTCCTCTCACGATGGAGTCTTTCAGACAATTAGATTAGAATATCTCCCCCACTCCAGAGCTCTGAGACAGTCCACTTTCTGCTTCATCTTCCTCCAGATGATAAAGGGACTCAGGGTTCTAATCGCACCTTTCTCAGCCACAGTGGATTCCAGAGTCTCCACTCAAGGCTCATTCTCTTTACTCCCCACAGCTCCACCTGGATAGCTGTACAGGTGTCTGCACTGTCCCCACCTGGGGACTCTTCACCGCTTACTGTTGTGCAAGCCAATCCACGTGGCCTGAAGCCTACCATCCCTCTGCCTCCCCCAGTGAAAGCATGAATACATACATGTCTATGAACTCAGAACCAGTTCCACAGAATTCAACACACATATCGGTTTCATTTTCATGTTCATGTGGCTACTTCAGTTTGGCCTGTGGTTCTGAACAGAGGGCCATGGCTAATACTCTTTAAGTGTGAGTCCTTCAGCAAAATTTTACAGAAATGACAGAAAACTGGACTGGTATACATCTTTTTTCCTCTCTCCCCTATCACATATATTCTTACAGAAAATTATGGCATAAATTACAAATACACCTAAAAATCATTAAATTTTTCATCTTGCTAAGATCATATGAATATATTCTTTTCCAATCACTTAAACTAACAATGGCAAATATTTTCGTGGCATCGCACCTGCTCCATACATACATCATGCACTTGCATGTGCCAAGCACTGAGTGTGCACTGTGGAATTTAATTCAGAAAGCCATCTGGAAAAGTAGGAGTTTTAATTCTTTCATACAGGTGAGAAAACTGAGCTGAAAGGCCTCTGTCACAAAGCCTGGTGAGAGAGCTGTCAGATAAGGGACCTCGGATCCCAAGGCCCCTCTGCTGTCTCTGCTCCTGGCCCTCTAGAGAGTGTACATCTCACATTCTACCTACGCTCCACATCAAAGTCTCTTAATGATACTCTGAGTTTAAAGTCAAATATCATCGAAATATTAAAAAATCCACAATGAATTTCTTTTCATCAGAAAACTATTCAGTACGTTAATTCTTTCAGCCCCACACTGAGAAGACCAATAATATGAAAGTGTTGAGCAGGAAAACTTTTCAAGTAATAAATCATTGGACCGCAGGAAAACACTGAGAGTGCTTTTAGTATTATTTTATACCAGACAAGTCTCAATTATGCTTTTAGCCTTGACAAATGTTCTTCAACACCCAACCAAATTTTGGCAGATGGCTGACAACAAAAGCATAAAAAGCTTCTTCTCACGTTTTAACCTATTATTCTAGCAAATGTTCAACCAATACAATATAAGTTAAGGAAACTTAGTTGAGTAACCATCAAAATAAGTACTATGGTATTTTGAGAGGAGGTAATTCCATTCCGTTTCAGTATTTTCCAACTTCACTACAGAAGACTTGCATTGTGCATCCTTAACAGAATAATCCAATGAAATGTATCTTCTAAGAAAACAAAATTTAATTATTTTTTAAGATGAGAACCATATATACCTTTAAAAGGAAGACAAAGATATACCTTTAACAAAATAAAGAAGGCATGGTTGGACATGCTTGTAATCCCAACATTTAGGAGTCTAAAGCGGGATGGATGACTGATGCTAGTTTGAGGTCAGCCTGGACCCTGGGTCAAAAAAAGTCAGACAAAAAGAAAAAAAAAAAAAAACCCTATATATTCAGGAGCAAGATTTTTAAAACAAATTTCCCTACAATGTTCCCCATCAAGTCTTTTTATTTGTAAAAAACTGTGTCTAGTATTGATTCATAGAAAAAGCTAAGCCTCTTTTGATATACTGATGGCAGTATAAATTTGATATAAATTTTCTGTAGGATATTTTGTCAGTATAAGTACAATCTTAAAACTGTTTATATACCTTGACCTAAAAATAACATTTCCAGGAATTTATTTTAGGTAAACAGTAGAAGTACTCAAAATTTATGGGCAAGAGAATATATAAAGTTATAACAGTACTCAAAATAGTAGAACAGTATTCAAAATAACCTAAGTATTAAATACTGTTAGTGGGACTGGAATAAGAAATTGGCATTTCCATGCAGTCTATTAAGCAGACATGTACACACCACGTTTTAAAACACTTTCTCACAAGGAAGGTGCCAGCCGCGGCCCTGAAGACTGAGCCTCTGGCCAGGGCCTGGGAGCCTTCTCTGAAGGGGGTGCTCTCCCCACCCTCGCCCCCTCCCCCTTTCCCTCTCTCCCTCTGACTGCTTCCTGAGGACTGCAGAGCCACAACAGGACAGCTGAGCCACGCGGACGTTCGACTCTGGGACACTGAGGAAACAATCATCTGCATTTTAAGAAGTTGAAATTTGTTGCCATTATTATTAGTGGTTCTGGTCCAAGTCCCAGTCGGGAAAGCGCATGGCCCCGGCACGCTTGCACCTGGGCAGCTCCGCACCTGCACTGGGCGGCAGCTGGGCCTCAGCGCCTCTCTTCAGCCCTTGCCCTTCTCACACACCTGACCACCACCTGGCCAGGTAGGCTCTGTGGCTGGTAACTACTTCATCACCAACCTCAGCACAGACCAGGGGCTCTCAGGGAGGGCAGCTCTGTCCAGGCTGCCATGATAGCACACTCACACACAGTTTGGCCATTTGATTTTTGGTTTTGTTTTGTAGAGGACAGCTATTACTAAGGAAAGAACAAAAGAAATACTGTGGACAAAAAATTTTATTAATCTTTAAATCAGTAAAACATATAGATTCTGATAAATGAACCCAAATAAATTAAAAAGAAAAAAAAGCAACCTGATTAATCAGGGAAAAAAAAAAAGACCAAAAAAGTTAAATGAGAAAAAATGAGGGTTAAAAGTCATTAATATCAAGAGTACTACATAGAGTTTGTTGCTGGTATGGCTTGGTCTTGATTAACTGGGTCCCCCAAAACTCCTCTGTTGGAACCTGTCCTAGTATGGAAATGTTTCCTCTGTGTGTGTGTGTGTGCATGCGCGTACACGCACATGCGTGTGCATGTGTGTGTTGTGTGCCAGGGATAGAACTCAGGACCTTACACTTGCTAGGAAGATACCATGCCACTGGGCTACGTGCCTGGCCCTCCAGTCCAGAAGCTTAAGAGGTAGCAGGATCTTGAACCCCACAACATTGTGGTAAAAAACAAAAATTGTAGCATGAATCACATATATCTGAGAGAATCATTCATTAAATGTCTTTTCTTTATAATAAACTAATTCAGGGGCTGGGGATGTAGCTCAGTGGAACTGTGCCTGCCTGGCAAGCTCAAGGTCCTGAGCTCAATCCCCAGTACCAGATAAATAAACAAACAAATTCAGTTAGGAAAGAATTTTAGAAGCACCATAACATTATAACATTAAAGAGAAGAGTAGAATATGTACCTAAATAGATCTACAGTTCTGGAAGAAATTAAACAAACTACTGCCAATTAAACTCTAATGACTTTATGCCTGGATTCTTTTAAATACTGATGGAATACAAAGACAGAGTTTTCCTTAAATATGTTAGAATGTTAAAACATTTTGCTACCTAAAATGTAAGTCTATATGTCAGAAAAAGGTGGTCCTTTCCTTAAGACTTTTTAGTGTCCTTTATTCTTTAATACTGTCACAGTAACCAATTCATACAGTATAAACTGTAACATTACAGGTTACTCACGGCACGTACAGTCACAAGTGCTGAGCCTCACGACTGTGACATGAAATCCTGAGATGAGATGACAAAACAGAAAACTACGGGCCATACCTGTCAGGACTCCAGAGGCAAAAATGCTAAGCAAAACACATGCAGATCCAACACATACGAACATGAGAGAACTTGTCCAACTGAGTTTCTTTCAGGAATCAGAGCATTTTAATTTTGAGTAATCTTCAAATAAAGTTATGAATGAAGAGATTAAAATAAATTCAAACAAAATTTCTCCCTCCCCTCTGAAAAGCCAGTAGTCCACAGACACATATGCATAGACGTGTGAGCCAAAACATTTCAATAATTTAATAAAGACCCCTGCTTCAGCTTCTAGTCATCACTTTGTTAACCATCGAGCAGAGTCATTTCCAGTAAAGTCAGATGAATACCTATCCTCCAAGAACATTTAGGTGAAATTAAAGAAAATGAATTAATAAATAATGGAAGGACACATTATCTGGTACCTATAATAATGCTGCATATCTTTAAAAAAAATACTAAGATTTAAGTGTAATCCATGAAAAGTAACGAGATCTTAGTAAACTTTCCAGTATGTCTACAAGAACAGTTGAAAATTTTTCAGGCCAAAGCCTTAATTACAACCCATCACCTGAGCAAAAGTCAATCTCTTTCTTTCCCCTCCCGTTTCCTTTCCTTACTACACCTTCTCCTCTCCACCTCCCTCTCTCTCTCTCTCCCTTCCTTATACACACACACTGCATGTTTCTATACACCTGAAATAATTTTTTTTTAATTTATTTAGTGAAAAAGAAACAGAGGGAGGCCCTCTGCAGAAGTATAGGACCAAAAAGTCAGGGTAGAAAACCATGCTATGTATTAATATAGCATATCCAGATGAACGACTTCTCTCTTTTCAAGGAGCTAGAAGTGTCTGAGAAATTGTCTAAATATGTATTTATTTATGACTGACAATAACAGCTTAGAACATGTGAATGGAGCTCAAGGACATATCAAAATATTTTTAGCCCAAAAATACTTGTCTTCTCTTCATGAAGGCTGAAGTCTTTCATGAGCTGAAGAGAATAAACATGGTCCTTTCACTGACATTATTTTCTCTGCAGTTACTATCTTTCCAAAGCCACACTTCTGGGGACACATTTTAAGCCATATAACAATAATGCCCTTTTTGGCACTAAATGTCAAAAGTTCTTTGAGGACAAAGACATGAACCCCTCTTAGATGTTCTATACTTCCTAGTTATTTTATGTAATCAAAGTAAACTCTTAAGCCATCAAACCTCTTCATATGGTAGAAAAAGAACTATTTACTTACATTACCATAAACAGCACAGATCACTTCTCATACATCACTTTCCTCCCCAAGAACCAACTGTAGATATCACACATTAAAATGAATACACACACAAACACACACACACACATTCACATGTATGACTTATTTTCTCCACCCAAAGACTGATATTCTCTCTGGGCCATCACATCAATTTTCCTTTATCTAATGATATTCAAATATTTTTCAATTGCCCCAAGCAAATATTAGATTTTCCATGTAAATCTAGATTTTAATTGGGTACAACTGGGCACAATTTCATGGAGTATGAGAAACAGGACTGGGGCTAAGGGTACAGCTCAGTGGAAGAGCCCTTGTCTAGCATGTGCAAAGCCCTGAGTTATATCCCAAGCAATGCAAAAAAAACAAAAGCAAATGTTTAAAAGAGTTCAGTAATTATTTAAATGTAACTTTGTATGGTATAACAGGACTGAATAATACACTTATTAGAAATATTTTCTTTCCACTTCTTCACTTCATTTCCAGAAACAACAAATCAATAGGTAGCACAGGCCTCTTATTAAACCATAGTACACTAATGTATTATTTTATATTGTCTTTCAACAAGTAGCATTCTTTGACTCCCTATGACCAAAATACCAACATTACAGGCTTCCACAACAGTCAGAAATAATCAAACAGCTTCCATGATACATCAATTTGCTTTGGGTAGATAGAATCATATCTACAAGGTCTTTATAAATAAAGCTTTGCTTTATTTCTTGTTCTAGCAAACACAATGTGTAGGGATGATCTGCTGCAGTCACTAATTAGTTTTTTCTCCTTTTACCATTAGACAAATTAAAAAAAAAAATTAGGGTTTAGCATTGGTAAATATTGTACACATTAGTTTCCTCTGCTGTTTCATAACAAAGACTGACCAGTTCTTCAAGCCCCACCCATCAGTGTAATTCATAACTACATATAGCAAAAGCACCAAAATGAGAATTTCTAATACAAAAATATTTTCAAACTATGTCACTTACAATGCATTTCATGTGGGAAGTTGAGAGAAATCAGGCGTTTTCCCATATTAATCTGAGTTTAAAATAAATTCTAAGAAGGGCCAGAGATTTAGCTCAGTGGTTCCAGTGCCTACCTAGCAAGCGCAAAGTCCCTGGTTCGATCCTGGTAACCACATACAACAAGACAGGGTGTAGTAACTCACGCCCATCAGCAATCAGTACCACACACCACAGTGCCGGGTGAGGTGGCTCACACCTATCATCCCAGTACTCAGGAGGCAGGGGCAGGAGGATTGCTGAGTTCAAGGTTTGAGTGGGCTACAGAGTGAGCTCAGGGCCAGCCTGAACTACAAAGTGAAACCCTTAATTCTAAGGAGAAACCATGTGAATTCCTCAGAACACGAGCATGAACAGAGGCAAATTCACACCTCTGAGGAAATAATGATGGTTAAGTAACATGCCAACTTCCAAAACTTAATGGGTAGAATTACAGATCATGAGTCAGAAAACCATTAATTGAACAGTGGCTCCCACTTCTGGCTCTGACGCTTTCTCTATGATGTGGGATAATCATACTCTAATGCTACTGCATGTTTATTGGAAAACAGGATAAAAATGCACACCTTGTACTTAGGTTGTTGGGAGGCTTGATACAGTGAAGTATAAGTGGCTACCACAGCTTCTGGTACTATAGAAAGAATAAATAAACTTGCAGATATTACTATAGTGATGTTTATGCTCTCACATCACTAGTCCTGAAGGTAAAATACACTCTCCTCTCTACTGGGTAAGGAGATAAACAACTGCTCAGAGATAATTAAACTTACAATGCTGGATGGCTCAGCACAATGGAAAACCATGACACAAGAGCTCTTTCAGGGTTACTCAGCAAACTGTTAGATGCCGCCTGGTAGACAGCTCAAAAAATAAAAAACTGAACACTTTAGTGTATGTAGTACAAGACCAGGATTTAAAATGCACTTTCAGGAAGTGGTGCTACCACTAAAAATGGGAGAAACGCTATTGTCATGTGTCCTGAAATCAGGCTGCATCTGGGTAGAGGTCTCACAATGTAAACATTTCACACATTCAGTTTTGCTGTTTGGTCACAATAGCATGAGATTTGGATGGAATTAGAATTTAGCCCAAGTCGATGTCTATGGTTTCGATCCTCAGCTGATGAAAATCAGCCATGGCTGTATCTGGCTAACAGAGACTATCCATCTTCAAAAAGCACAGGCCTCAAAGTAAAATCCCAATAATTTCCACATTAATAATAGGCTATGCACAATAATCCAATAGCTATCATCAAATTTTTAAGTCATCAGACTTATGTAAAAGAAAGTTAAAAATTAGCGAAATTATATTTCTACATGTAAAACAAATATAAATGTAAATATGGAAGATCTTGCCCTGCCATTTAGACACTAGATTTTAAGGTGAAAAATGAAGGCATAGGTCATAAATACTTCTCATCGCAATTTAAATGCCAATCCTAAAACATAACCACTGACATATAATAACTCTTCAACAGGACTCTGTCCTATGAACAGATACTTTTGTAACTTGATGAAAGTATTTTTGTCTCTCCCTAGAGGGAAAAATTATTAAAATAAATTAACATTTTACTGGGTCTCTAATTGGAAGTGGCTGTTCTCAACAAATATGTTTATCAAACAGTGTGACTGGCAAAATGTATTACTGTAGCTGTAGTTATCCAAATTACATGCTGTCTAAAGCAAAAAGGGCAAAAGCCATCTGGCTCATGTAACTTGCATTTTCTAGACAGCTTGCAGCTGGTTCTGATTAAGCCACATCTCAGAACTCCCAGAGATCTATTTTTGTCGCTGCGAGTGTATTTTTAGGGATCACACATCCAAGGCACAGGGTGTTTACATTAATAAATGAACAACCACCATCGATTAAGAAAAGGTTTATGCCATACTCTGGTTTAGCCTCCCACTGAGCAGAAGGGAATACAGGCTGGAGCCCCCACCCCCTCTGGCTGTTTCTATATTCCAAGGTAGGGACACAGAAGAGGTAAGTCCTCTGCCTCGCCAAAGAAAGAAAGCCATATTAAGAGCCTTGACTGCAGGGTTCTAACCAATTCTAGGAGGCAGATACAATTATTACCCCATTTTATATATGAGGAAAAATGCTTAGACTAGCTAAATAACATGCTTGTTGTAAATAAGTAAATAACACAACTAAAATTCACAACTCTATCTTTTGGCTCCAGAATCTGAATTGTTAACCAAAAGATTGTGCTGTCTCACCATTACAAAGGTTAATATTGAAGTTTTAAAATTCATTTCCTCATAAGAAAGTATAATCAAGTTATTCATAAAGAAAGGATGATAACATTGAAGAGGCACATTAGATGACTCTATATAATAACTCTTCAACAGGACTCTGTCCTGTGAACAGATACTTTTGTAACTTGATGAAAGTATTTTTGTCCAGGCTTTGTTAAGTACTTTGGGAACAGAAACATAATAGTACATATGATAAAGAGTTAAGTTTTTTCTTTAAATCTCTGTAGTGGTATTGTTCATCGTCATCATCCTATCAATCATCCTAAACATCGATGGGGATGCACTCAGACCGGGTGCTACACAGAAATAGGCGAAAGCGAGTGGGGTGAATACACAGACGTGGACATTCTGGTTTCATAGGCCTCTGCCCAGTGAAGCAGTCAGTGAATCACTGAGCTCAGTGAACAGCTGAGCTGGACCTCGCCCTTAGCATCAGCTACCTTTCCCTTCACTCACTCTATCACAGTGGGCTTCTGTTCCTACAGTGCCCACTCTCTGTCCCTCCCGAATTCTTTACTCCCCTCCCTGCTTCCCCTGACCCTCACTTCTCAGCAAAACACCCACATCTTCATGAGGCTTTTCTTACTCTCTCTCCAGTCAATGCTCCCAGCCCTCTGCACTCACTGTAACAAATCATTGTAGTGACTGTACTTTTCATGATTGCAACCCACAGGGCAGCAAGAACTCCTCAGGACAGTTCTGCATCCTCGGAGCACAGGGCAGTGACCAGCATCCAGATGTGCTTGCTGGATGCATGACATGAAAGTCCCTCTACTGGGGCACAGATTCACCCACTTATCTCCACATTACAGTTTCCTGTAACTAAGGAGACACTAGTGAATGGCTATATAAATTGGTCATAAGGAGCAGGAGATTTAGCTCAGCGGTTCCGGCACCTGCCTGGCTAGCGCAACGTCCCTAGTTCAATCCCCAGTAACCACATACAACAATATCAGGCACGGTGACTCACGCCCACCAGCAATCAGTACCACACACAATGCTGAGCACAGTGGCTCATGCCTGTAATCCCAGCACTCAGAAGGCAGAGACAGGAAGGAGGATTGCTGAGTTCGAGACTTGCCTGGGCTATGTGGTGAGGTCAGGACCAGCCTGAACCACAAGGCAAGGCCCTGTCTCAAAATAAAAAAAAAATTGTCATAAGGACCAAGTCAAATAGCACCATGGAATACAATGACCATTTCAGAAGAAAACTCTGTGGCTATCAGTACTTCCATGGAACGTGATCATCTCTACATGCAGGAAAAAAAAGTCAGATCATTTCAGATGTCCTTGACCTTGGACTTTCTGCATATACAGCTCTATTATGATCAAAACAACACAAACTACTTTCCTACTAAGTGTTGTTTGTATTAATGATTTAGCATCAAGACCTGAAAATCTAATTATTTAAAATTATTTTATTTCCCAAACTGAGATGTTGACTTCGTGGTCTTCTCTGGGGAGCAGGCGCTCCCACAAGCATAAGGTATGGAATCATAGTCCAACAAGAACTTTGTGAAATTGCTTTAAAACACAAAATGAAATACCACTGCATAGACGGTCACTGATGAGATTCCCAAATCACTGATCCAAGATACATTTCCTTTTTTATTATTAGACATTCTCCTTCCAGAGCTATAATTATATCCTTTCAAGTTTCCAGGGGATTTTGTATATCTTGACTGCATTTTAAGTAATTATGGTCATATTTACTTAACATCAGGACTCCAGAGGAAAGGCGGCCCTGTATAAAAATGTCCGGGAGTATCTCATTCCTACCCTTGACGTCACTGCCACGCAGCCCTCACAAATAAATACCTCCTGATGGTAAAAACAGATAATAATGAGTGGTTGCCAAGTGTTCTCTCCTCCAGACTGTCATGGAGGATCAAGTGTTAAAATGATAAACTTGGCTATAAATAAAAGAGACTATTTCATTATAAATAAACATTGTCATTTATAACATGAGAAGCTACTGCATGCCCAGAGTTAGAAGGAGGGAGAAGATGATTTCAATTTAATTTATTGTCTTGAGCTGAAAAACGTTAACCATATTCACTTAGTTTTGGATCTCCATAATATAGCAACTCCCTAAAAACAAAAACAATACTTCCTTGATTCTGGAAGTCTGTGTGTCACAAAGTACAAAGAAAGAAAAGGAAGTGACTAGTTTTAAAATAGGCCTGGTAAGTGACTCAATTTCATTATAATGAACACTTCCCCACATCCTTTTACTCTAAAGGTAAAATGTGGTTTATATTTGAAACTGGTTTAAAATTATAGTACAAGCTGATTTACCCTATTTTGTCTGAAACATGCTGATTTCAAATCAGACAATTTGATCTGGCTTTTCTCAAACTTCTTATACAGTCAAAAGCAATTAAATCTGCATTCCACTACTTAAATTCCACAATCTGGCCCAGAAACAATAACACCACCTTTAAGATGTAAAGGAGATTACATTCCGTGCAAAACTAATTAATAAACAGAGAGCACAGTGCATCTTCAGTAAAAGTCAGAGGTCCTTAGCAGGAGATACTGCTGAGAAAGAGCTGGAAAGACTTGGACATGAACCAAAATTCATCACTGACAGCAAAGTAAGTGAGCCCAGGCTAGTTTTCCTTGAGGTTTAGCTTTTCTCTTATTAAACTGGGGAGTGAGGCATAAAGGACTTTATCTCATGGATCTGTTACAGAAAAGAATATGTGATAAGATATGAGAAAGCTCTCGGTGTTGTGCCTGTTACATAAGCAGATGGCTGGTCAAGTTTTGCTAAATGGGAAAGCAAAAGGTCGCAAAACTGGAGAAGTCGTTAGTTCTTTACATTAAAATATTCATGCTTACAGATCTAAAGGAACTTGGAAAAGAGACCAAAAGGACGAAAGATAGGTAGGTAGTAGGCAGGCAGGCAGGTGGGTGGGTAGATAGATTTGATTCATCAATCCATTAATAGTTAAATACAATAAGATTCTAAAAAGAAAAAGCTGCCAACTATTGTATGGAGACAGCTACTTTTGCTGAGTAGACAGATTAGAACTTCACTAAATGGCATATAAACTATATATGATAATAACAAAATGCTAAAAATGCATATCTGAGTAAGGCAGGGGCCCTTTTCTGATTCTACCATTTGGAGACTTCCAGACTCACAGGTGCACAATTTACACAGTGTCTTCCGGTCTCCCACTGTCTTGCATGTTCTTTTTATGCTAGTTTAATTTTTATTATTCAGCTTGCTTTCTTATCCTCATTGACAAGGAGATCTTCTTTTTCTGTTTCAATTCTTTTCCTATTTTCTATGCTATGGGAGTTGACTTTGTTTATTACAACCTAAGATGTTCTGGGCACATACAACAAGCATTCAAAAGGAAGAAGTAATCTTCCTGTTACATTTGTTACCAGTGATAACAGGCTAGATGAGGAAGCTAAATATTGAGATGGAAAATGGGAAAGGTGATAATGTGAGTAATCAGTAAGAAGCTTTTTTAAAGCTGTCAGAGGATTCATGATCTTTCTACATCATGTCTAGGTCAGATCTGCTCTTCTCTCCAAAACACTGCCATTCAATCAGACACCGAACAGATGCATTGTGCTGAAATCATCCACAAGTAAGCCCATTCTTTTCAAGGAAATCCTTTAAGAGTAGTAATAAGTGTATCACCTGATACATGCTTTATGAACGCGCCTTATAAATTTCTTTTAAAAACTAGAGATTCATATAGTTATGCTTCTCCTACAGAACAAGAATTCAGTATGCTTTCAAAAAATAACATAGATCTAATAATCAAAAAGCAAGAAATCTAACCTGTTTGGCAGCAGTTCCTTGTTTCTGTTTTAACGTTTAAGTCCATTGTGATTTTAGTTTAGTACACAGTGAAAGAGGTCTAGCTTTAGTTTTGGCTGGTTAAAGCCCAGCTTCTCCAGCACCATTTCATTAAAGAGGCTGTCTTTCCTCCACTGAGAATGTTTGGCTCCTTTGTCAAAGATAAGGTGGCTTAGTCTACCTGGAGTTGTTTCTAGATCTTCTAATCTATTCCACTAGTACTCGGGTCTGTTACTTTGCCAGTACCATGCAGTTTTTATCACAGTGGCTTTATAGTACAGTTTTAAGTTAAGTAAAACTTTTGGAGACATTGGCTTAGGCAGAGAGTTTATGAACAAAACCTCTTTAGATGAGAACTAGCAGAAAGAATCAACAAATGGGATTTCATCCTCCTAAAAAGCTTCTGCACAGCAAAAGAAAACCGCTAAATGGCACCGCTAAAAGACAACCAACAACATGGGAAAAAATTTTTACTAGCTGTTTGTCAGACAATATATATATCTACAATATATGAAGAACTTAAACAAATCTGTCCCCTCCAAGTTTAAGGACCCAATTCAAAAATGGGCAGCTGAAATGAACAGACACTTCTCCGAGGCAAAAGTCAAAGCAGCCAAGAAAGATATGAAGAAATGTTCAACATCACTGGTCATTGGAGAGATGCAGATGAAAACAACACTGAGATTTCATCTCACTCTACAAAGAATGACCGCTATTGCAAAACCAACCAGCAATAAATGCTGGTGAGGCTGCGGGGAGAAAAAAACTCTTCTCCACTGTTGGTGGGATTGCAGACTTGTACAACCATTGTGGAGATCTGTGGGGAGATTCCTCAGAAAACTAGTATTAGAGGTCCCATTTGATCCTGCTATTCCCTGCTAGGAATATACTCAAAGGAATTAAAAGAATCATATTGTAAAGACATATGTGCACCCATGTTCATAGCAGCTCAGTTTGTGATAGCCCAAGCTTGGAAACAACCCAGATGCGCATCAACTGGAGACTGGATAAAGAAGATGTGGGGTTTATGGAGTATTACTCTGCCATAAAGAATGATAAGTTTCATTCATTTATGTGCAAATGGACACACCTTGAGGACACACTAGTAAGTGAAATAAATAGATCACAGATATGTAAACACCGTATCTTTTCTCAGGTGTGAGAACCTGTAGATGTAAATCAGTTCTAGAATGTATGATAGATTTGTAAAATAGGAAATATTCAAAGGGAATGTGGTAGGGGAATGTAATGAAGGGAAAGAATAAATATGATTTGGAAAGCAAAAGAAATAGCATGTTTATAAGGGGTGGGGGTTGCAGGTGGGTAGGAATATCGGTAAAAATGAGAATTAACTTCTGTCATATACTGGTACAAATTCCCCAATATTGGCGTAATTGTGAGCTATATATAAAATGTACCAATAAAGAACTCATTTTTTTAAAAAAAGCAAGTAATCATAATAAATGTGTGTGTGTGTGTGTAGCAAGTGCGTGTGTGTGTGTACGTAGCAGAGACACAGCATCCATCTCCATGCCACAGGTACAAGAAAACTCAGGTTCAAAATAAGTGGTAAACCAAAAAACAAAGCAACCATAGAGGCCCTAAAATATTTATTTTCTTAATTCCAATTAGGACTTCTTACTTTATTACATATTTTCTTGACAGTATATTTTTTCTTTTGTATACAGTTTTTAATTATTAAACTGAATATATTCTTCTAAAATATCTCAAATTCTTTCTGAATGCATTAGCACACAAGTTAAACAAAACATATACTTGAACTAAATTTATTATACAGTTGCTGCCACTCCATTTCCTGCACAAAAGTGATCTAAAAACTGGAACTTGGACCACAGTTTCCTTGGGTCCCAAGAAGACATTGTGCAACCCTCAGAGAAAACAGTTTTCAAAAAATTGTCCATCTGTCCAAATCAACGGCCCCGTGTACACCCATATTATCTTCTATGATTCACATAGGAAACAAACTCCAAATTATTCTTTTGTCTCCTACAACCACAAGAATAATTAAGTAATTGAAAGGCTGAAATTCAAGGAATCTCTTTGGGAATATTTACCCCTCTCCACTCCCACCCTTTCATTTTTTATAACAGGATCTTGGCCCAGAGACCTGATCTTGCACATAAAAGGAATTACACAAAACAGAAAGTCCAAAGACAATCTTCCACAGGGATTTATTTATTTACTTACCTAGGTCCTGCTTACTCTGGACCTAATTCCAAATATAAAAAAAGTTTTTAAATAAAGCAGTTTGGAAAATTAAAGTAGTAAACTTTAATCTGCATTTTAGAAAATAAGTTTTATACAATGGATAAAAGCAGATTTTTTTAAACAATTATTATTTGATGTGTTGTATTCCAACACTCCTTAACACGTTTTGTCCCATCCTTATTACCAATTAACAGCTGCAAAGACAGAAGCTATAATTTACACGCCAAAAATAATCAGTCACAGGTTTCCCTGACTATAAAACACAGATTGTTTTCCATAATTCCAAGCAAGTTTTCAGAATGATATGGCTTTCTTGGCACAACAATTTGTCATTGGCCTATCACTGGTTTCAAAAATTACTCAAAGTTTTAACTATGAAAAAATTACTATTCACAAAATAACCTCAAAGACAGTTCTACATTTGTGTTTATGTGTGCACTAGATCGTATGAAGTCCCAATAGTGTTAGAATAAATGTCTGTGCTCTTTCCATTAAAAAAAAGCAACACATAAAAGAATGTGCTTGAGGGCCAGAGGGTTAGCTCAGTGGTTCCGGCGCCAGCCTCGCAAGCGCAAGGACCTGAGTTCGATCCCCGGTAACCATATATAATGCTGGGTGTGGAGACATGCCCACCAACAATCAACACCGCATACCACAATGCCGGACATGGTGGCTCACGCCTGTCATCCCAGCACTCGGGAGGCAGAGACAGGAG
>PVIC010036976.1:0-18332 GCA_004025085.1 Thryonomys swinderianus
TGAACACCTGTAGATGCAAATGAGTTCTAGAAAGTAGGACAGCTTTTATAGAGTGGAATATTTCTATAGGAAACTTGGTGTGGGAATGTGATGAGGGGAAGGAATAAATATGATACAGAAAGAAAATAAAAGAGCATGTATAAGGGGGGAGGAGGGGGGAGTGTGTAGGGATATGGGTAAAAATGAGAATTAACTTGTGCCATATACTGGTACAAATTTCCCAATGTTTTATGTGATTTTGAGATGTATATAAATTGTACCAATAAAGAATTCAATTAAAAAATGTGTTTTATTTTTTAATAAAATGGCATATTACTCTGCTATAAAGAATGACAAGATTGATCCTTTTAGGTGCAAATGGAGAGACCTGGAAGATATACTAATAAGTGAAATCAATAGATCACAGATAGGCAAATTCCAGATCTTCTCTTTGACATGAACACCAGTAGATGCAAATGAGCTCTAGAAATTATGGTAGGCTTTATAGTGTGGGAAATTTCCATAGGAAATTTGGTGTGGGGATGTAATGAGGGGAAGGAATAAATATGATACAGAAAGAAAATAAAAGAGTATGTATAAAGGGGGTGGGGAGGTGTGGGAGTGTAGGGATATGGGTAAAAATTAGAATTAACTTGTGTTATATACTGGTACAGATTCCCCAATGTTGTACGTGATTGTGAGATGTATATAAATTGCACCAATAAAGAATTCAATTAAAAAACTGTGCACATAAAAAAGTACCTAATTCCCAATAAAATTATTTTAAAACATCCTAATAAAAATAAAAATTAAAAAAGACACAAAAATAAAAATGAGTATAAAAAAATCAGAAAAGAATGACAGCAGATATATTTGAAAAACAAGAGGATGCATTGTACTTATTAAAAAGATAAACAGACAGGGAAATACTAAACCAGCAGTCAAGGGGTACAGGAGATTATCTATTTCCATGTTGTTTGCTATGGTTTGAATTTATCTTCTCAAGGTTTGTATATCAAAGTGTCATCTTCATTGTGTGAAATGAAGGTGGCAGCAATATAATCTGTCCATGGTGTTTAGAGATGTGGCCTTTGTGAGAGAATTAACATCACTGGGCTTGATCTAACAGCTTCACTGATGCACGCTTACCAGCTGTGATAATGAAACCTGGTAGCTTTATAAGAAGAGGTAGCCAGGCTGAAAAACGCACATGCACACACATTTTTCGTATTTTTCCACACAAAGCCCTGTGCCATCTTAGGATTCTGCCAACCAAAAGACTGACTGCAAATTGGTTTCTTGAAATTATACCTATGGAGCCAAAGTAGCTTCCTTTCTGTGCAAGTATCTAGTCTGTAGTTCTTGGTAATTAATACAAGACAGACCAATGCATGGTTGTGGCATGCCCCAGTCCACGTTATGGTGCCAGGACACTCGCTGCCCACCTGATGAGTCTGAGGACACCCCTCTATCAGCTCTACAGAAGAACTGTCCCTGGTCAAGAAAGATTATCCTGTCCTTGAAGTAACAGACCCAGACCTGCCATCCACTTCACATCAGTAACTGGCTTATCAGAGGTCATTGTTGCCTGGACTCTTCTTGTGACCAAAGTAAGACAGCAATTCAAACCATGTAACTTATTTATTTTTCACCCTAGACAAATATGTCTCTGCTTCTCTTCTAAATAACTTCTTGAATCAAGTACATCCAACTATCTTTTCCAAGCATTATTTCTAGGGAAGCTGAACTAGGACTTATCTTGCTGTACTTAATTGAGAGGAACTTTATATCTCTGACAGTTTGGTAATAGTTTCTCATAAATGTATCAGTAATAAAAAGAGAAAATTGAGATCTGGTTCCTACAATGGAGGGCTGAGGCCTGCCAACAGGCACCCTCCACCCCAGAGCTGTGCAGATGACTTGGGTACAGACTGGGCACCAACCCAGATTGAGGCCTGTTGGCTGGACCCCACTCCACCACAGAGCTGCATTGTGAGGATCCAGGCCAGAGAGGAGCTGGAGCCACTTCCTGCATCCCTCCACACCAGAGATGTGCCAAGAGAAGAGGCAAGATATATTATAAAAAAAGGGAATCTAGCTTCTATTTAGCCATCTACTCCTGGATCCCTATATTCACCTCTTCTCCCTATATCCTCTCCTATCTTCCTGTCAAAAGCAATACCCAGAAGTAACAGACTCTTAGGCTGCACTATTTCTTCTGTACTATTATAAGAAGGTAAGCAAAGTCTCCAACGGTTTTACAGCATACAGTTGGTATGGTTTTATGTATGCCCTTTTATCCTCTGTAACACGCTGGCATATATGAGGTTCTTGGGTCTGGGTGATCTTCATGAACCTACTAACCATATTTCACTCTCCTCCTTTTTCCCTACCTCCCTCATTCCCCAGTGGCCTTTTATATCCAAAGGGTTCTGGGGGTACCTTTATGATCTACATATTGTATGCACATTGCTGATTAATTCTAAATTTTGGCATATGGACATAGAGGTAACTCATGAGCTCAAAGTCTTCAGAAGAGAAATTAACAAAATTTTTCATTTTATTTATTGCATGTAATTGTGACATAGGTACTGATTGTATTACGGTAACAAAGATGATGTGATGGTTCTGCTCAAATATCTCCCATGATGTGTTAGAACTGATAACTCTCAAGGGTCATCACAGATTCAAGGAGGATACCCCAGAAAGGTGCCATTTCCAAAGGGTCCCAGATAGTAGAAAGAAAGAGGACTGCAACAAACATTGCCTTGTCATCAGGCAAAGAATCAAACAAATAGCATTAGTAACAATAAAAGAGTACAAATGAGAAACTATACAAAAAAAAAAAAAAACAGACACAAAGATAACCATCACAGGGAAATTCAGAGAAAGGGAAATAGGGGAAACTGCAGCTCAAACACCAGGACGCTTAGAGATGATGACTAAAGCAGATATAGTAAAATGAAAATCATAATTCATCACTGAGATCAAAACAAAGATACTATGCAGAGTGAAAGACATCATCAAAGAAGAGATCAGTGAGATGATAGAATCCAAGATAGCAGAAGCAATGGAACCTTTTAAACAGCTTTAAGCAGAGCTTCAGGGAATGATGAAGGAGAATGAAAGCTTGTGAAGTAGGATGAATGAAGCAGATAACCGAATTGCAGACCTAGAGGACAGCATAGCAGCCAATGAGCAAGAAAGATATAACCTACGGAAAAGAGCAAGGGACCATGGGAAATCAATCCAACAGCTTTTAGATGACTCGAAGAAAAAAAAAACATATAAGGCTGATTGGAGTCACTGAAGAAGCAGGGGACACTGTAAAGGACATAAAAAAAAAGTCAGAGATAATAACAGAAAATTTCACAGGAAAAGAAATGGACATACAGATATATGAGTTCTATAGACTCAAAATGCCCTGACATCAAAATATCTACACCTAGACATAAAATTATCAAGGTTACAGATGCACAACAAAAGAATGAAATACTGAAAGCAGTGAGAGAAAGGAAGAAAGTCACCTACAAAGGGAAGCCCATTAGGATCACAGCAGACTTGTCAACACCAACACTCAATGCAAGGACAGCATGGAGGGAAGTATTTGAAGCATTGCAGGAAAACAACCTCCAACATAGACTGTTGTATCCCGCAAAACTATCTTTCAGAATAGACGGGGAAATAAGATACTTCCATGATAAAGAACACCTGAAAAACTTCACATATAGGACACCTGCAGTCAAAAACATTCTAAAACCATCTTGGAAAAAAACACAGAAATAACAAACCCACAAGACCCTGGAGACTGAATTCATTGGGGGCAAAAAAGAAGCTGAACTGAAAAGGGGAAAAGCAAAAAAGAAAAGAACCAAGAACAGGGAAACATGGCAGCTCTGAATATGTCCATAACAGTCATAACCATTAATATTAATGGACTCAACAGGACAATTCAAAGACACAGACTAGCAGATTGAATCAAGAAGCAAGATCCTACAATCTGCTGCACACAGGAAACACACCTAATTCAGAAGGAAACCCATAAATAAAAAAATAAAATAAAAGGTTGGAAAATATTCCTCTATGCCACAGGAAACTGCAAAAGAGCAGTAGAGGCTATCTTACTTGCAGAAAATAGATTTCAAACCCAAACTGATTAAAAGACATAAAGAAGGACACTATATTCTTGTACAGAGAACAATTCAGGAGAAAGAAATAGCAATCATAAACATCTATGCACCAAACTCTAATGCACCCAACTTTATAAAACATTACTGGACATGAAAAGCCAGTTTACAACGAATACAATAACAGTAGGGGACGTTAATATTCCATTGACACAAATTGACAGATCAACTGGACAAAGAATCAGTAAGGAAATATGTGACCTAAGTCAAACTTTTGAGCAAATGGACTTATTAGATGCCTACAGAATTTTTCGCCAAACAAAGCAAGAATATACCTTCTTCTCAGATGCTCATGGATCATTCTCCAAAATAATTCAGATTGTAGTCAATAGAACTAGCTTAAGTAAATGCAAAGGAATCCAAGTTATCCACTGCATACCATCAAACCATAGTGCCTTGAAACTGGAGCTGAATAGCAAAAGAAACACCAAGATCCTCACAAACACATGGAAATTGAACAACATTCTGTTGACAAACCAATGGGCCACAAAGGAAATTAAAGAAGAAATTAAACAGTTTCTACAACTAAATGACAACTCCAGCAAAACGTACAGGAATGTATGGGACACAAGGAAAGAAGTTCTATGAGGGAAATGCATAGCAGTGTATGCCTACACTCAGAAAATTGAGCAAACTGAAACAAACAATCTAATGATGAACCTCAGAAAATTAGAAAAAGAGGATCAAAAGAAGCCCAAAGCACATACTAGAGAGGAAATTATAAGGATCAGAGCAGAAATTAATGCAATGGAGACAAAGAGAAAAGTACAAATAATCAATGAATCAAAGAGTTGGATCTTTGAAAGGATAAATAAAATCAACAGACCCTTAGCCAAAGTTATCAAACAAAGGCAGGAAAAGGCTCAAATCTATGCTATAAAGAATGAAAGTGGGGAAATCAGCACAGATCCAGAAGTCCAAAGGATAATAAACAAGTATTTGAAAAATTGGTACTCCAAGACCATGGGAAATCTAGAGGAAATGGATAGATTTCTAGACACATAGGAACTTCCAAGGCTGAATGAAGAGGATATAATCTTGTTAAACAACCTGATATCAAACTGGGAAATTGAAAATGTAATAAAAAACCTAACAACTAAGAAAAACCCTGGTCCTGATGGCTACACTGCTGAAGTCTACAAAAAATTTAAAGAAGAGTTAATACCAGTACTTCTCAGTCTCTTTAATGAAATAAAAAAGGAAGCAGTACTCCCCAAATCATTCCTTGAGGCAACCATCACACTGATCCCAAAGACAGCAGAAGATCCCACCAAAAAAAGAAATTTACAGGCCAATCTCTCTAATGAACATTTACACAAAAATCCTCAATAAAATACTGGCAAACGTAATACAGAGAGTTATCAAGAAAATCATACAGCCTGATCAATTCAGATTTATCCCAGAGATGCAAGGCTGGTTCAACATATGTAAATCAAACAACATAATACACTATATTAACAGACTCAAGGACAAAAATCATATGATTATCTCAATAGATGCAGAAAAAGCTTTGTACAAAATCCTACACCCATTTATGATCAAAACCCTACAGAAAATCAGAATCAATGGACTTTATCTCAATTTAATACAAGGTATTTATGAGAAACCAACAGCAGCATCATACTTAATGGGCAAAAACTGGAACCTTCTACACCCAGAACAGGAATGAGACAAGGTTGCCCTTTGTCACCCCTCTTATTCAATATAGTGCTGGAAACAGCCATAGCAGTCAGGCAGGAAAAAGATATAAAAGGAATAAACATAGGGAAGGAAGAAGTTAAAGTAACCTGGAAAATAGGTTAGGCAAAGCTCTTGGAGACACTGGCCTAGGCAGAAACTTTATGAATAAAACCTCTATAGCACAAGAACTAGCAGAAAGAATCAACAAGTGGGATCTCATCCTACTGAAAAGCTTCTGCACAGCAAAAGATGTCACTGGCACTGCTGAAAGATAACCAACAATGTGGGAAAAAAATCTTTACTAGCTGTTTATCAGACAAAGGGCTATTATCTATAATATATAAAGAACTCAAATCAGTCTTCTTTATCTATAATATATAAAGAACTCAAATCAGTCTTCCCAAGTTCAAAGTCCCAATTCAAAAATGGGCATCTGAAATGAACAGACACTTCTCAGAGGCAGAACTCAAAGCAGCCAAGAAGCATATGAAGAAATGTTCAACATCACTGGTCCTTCGAGAGATACAAATGAAAACAACACTGAGATTTCATCTCACTCCACAAAGAATGGCTGCAATTACAAAATCAACCAACAATAAATGCTGGCGAGTCTGTGGGGAGAAAGAAACCTTTCTCCACTGTTGGTGGGATTGTAGACTTGTGCAACTGTTGTGGACATCTGTGTGAAGATTTCTCAGAAAACTAGGACTAGGGGTCCGTTTTGAGCCTGCTACCCCCCTGCTAGGAATATACCCAAAAGAATTTTAAAAAACACATTGGAAAGACAGATGTACACCCTTGTTCATAGCAGCTCAGTTTATGATAGCTCAATCTTAAACAACACAAATGCCCATCAACTGGAGACTGGATAAAGAAGATGTGTGTATATATATACCATTTATATATTTATATATTATATATTTATATATTATACTATATTATAATATAATATATAATATATAATATATATATTGTATATATTTTATATATGTGTATATATATATATATACATATATATAATGGGGTATTATTCTGCCATAAAGAATGACAAGATTGATTTATTCAAGTGCAAATGGAGACAGCTGGAGGACACTAATAAATGAAATAAATAGATCACAGATAGGCAAATACTGGATCTTTTTTTGATATGTGCATCTTTAGATGCAAATGAGCTCTAGAAAATATAACAGCTTTTGTAGAATGGGAAGTTTCCAAAGGAAATTTGTTGTGATACTGTAATGAGGGGAAAGAATAAATATGATTCTGAAAGAAAATAAAAGAGCATGTATATATGGGTGGGGAGATGTGGGTGGGTAGGGATATGGGTAAAAATGAGAATTAACTTGTATTGTATATTGGTACGAATTCCCCAATTTTATGTGTGATTGTGAGATGTATATAAATTGTACCAATAAAGAATTCAAGCTTGCCTGGGCTACGTAGTGAACTCAGGGCCAGCCTGTACTACAAAGCGAGACCCTGTCTCAAAAAAAAAAAAAAAAAAAAAAAAAAAAAAAAAAAAAAAAAAAAAAAAAAAAAAAAAAAAAAAAAAGAATTCAATAAAAAAATAAGTGAAACTGCCAAACATCAAGGATACAGAAATGAAAAAATAAAACAACCACACTATGCTATGTGACTTCCAAATTAATAAATACAAAATTTTATTTATATATACATGACATTGAAATATATTTGCATATTATTGAAAGAACTTTTGTATGAATTTTGGGGTGTAGCATAAGAAAAGTGATCCCGTTCATCATATGAATAATTCCATAAATATCTTTAAAGATTACAAATGGCAGTACTTTACTAATATAGTAAAAAATAGCAGAAGAAACATTTATAGGCTGATCAGGGAGGGCGAAAAGTGGTCGTGTTTTTAGCTACTATTTTAGATCTAGTTAGCTGAAAATTCTATCTATGAATTTATTTATAAGGCAAAAAAATATAATCAACATCTACCAGTGTATGAAAAATACATACTAATTTTAGAAAATTCAGAAAATATATAAAAGTCTAAAGGTAATCTAGACCCAGTACACAAAAACAATAGCTGTAATATTTTGTCATGGGATGTACCCAATTATTATTTTTGTTGTCAGTTGTAATTTCCTTTATTTAATATTGTAACATATGAATTTATTGAAAATATTTTATATCTATAATTTGCTGCTGAACCATTTTATTATGAGTTATATAATATACATAATCATTTCTATCTCACGTATTTATACAATTTTCTGTATTTCAATTATGTCAAGATGCACCACTCTGAACATAAATTATTTTCTCTACCTTTTATGTAGTTTTTAATATGCAAGTGCTCACCAATTGTTATCCTCCGGTAAATCAGTTAATTAGGAACTTCAGATAAAAAATCATTACAACAAAATTTTATCCTAATAAACTCTATATAAATTTATAGTTACTTTAGGTTTTACTACAATGAGAGGTTACCTATGTAAATGATTTTCCCGCTCTTCAGTTTTAGGAGTTTGCCATCTCCCTCTGGGAAACTTTTCACTTTCTAGTACAACTTCAAGCTTTCCCCAGTGAGCACTAAAACAAATATATCATTCATTTTTCTGGCTGCATTTGCCTCTTCTGTCATTGAATTCATTTCAATCTCTCTCAAGGGGCTTATAATCTTCTTTTCCTGTCTTCTCACTTCACATATATTTATGCAACTGTCCATTTTTCTTCACAAAACATGCATTCTTCTTGAAGGCCTTCTGATGATTTATTTGGTTATGTGTGCTTTTGTCCTACACTGGTAATAATGATTTAGATTTCTTGTCTTCTTAGCTTTTTTATTTTGCTCCAACTGTACTTTTTTTTTCCTAGACATTGATCTTTTTTATTTTTTCTCTGCTAATGTTTACTAATCATATCTGCATTGTTTAATTATTGATGAGTTACCTACCAGTAACCATAACCTGAATACCCACTATGTGCTCGGCATTATTTAATAAACATTACTTTTGTACAATATAACCCATTTATACCTAGAAATAATGTCTATTTATGAAATGATCTACATTATTTTATTTTCTATTGTTTGATATCAACCAGCATTTACAAGCATGAGTAATTAATCTTAAAATGTTCAGCCTGAATCAACTGTGGTATCTCTGAGTAGCTTGAATGTGGATCACCAATAGTACTTTTATCTTATTCTTCTCTTTATATCAACCTTAACTGTGATCATCGTCCTGGCTTGATTACACTGTCCTTGGAAATCCTTAAAACAATGAAATCTCCCTATTCCATTGCCTGTATTTCATAAGTTAGTGACTGGAAGATACCTTCCAGGATTATAGTGTATTATTTCATGCACAGTTTCTAATTTATTTCTATGCTTTTACTGGCATCTATATTTTTGTATCTGTCTTCAACATGTTATTCCTTTTCATCTTCTTGATCGTTGCTGCATTTGTGTTACAATCTTTCTCTAGAGTCATTTCTGTACCTCGTTACATCTGCATTTATCCCCTCTCTTATGCCAATTCTTCCTCGTAAGCTTCCAACATTCCATGTTTTCTCCCTCATCTCAGCACTCAGACTTACCATGGGAATGAAAGCCTGTGGCATCTGGTGACACTGATGCTGTCAATGACAATCTAGGTTCTCCTAGATATGAGTCAGTTAGATTACTTTTTTTTTTTTTTTTTGCCGTACTGGGGATCAAACAACAGCCCTTGTGCAGCCAAGGTTGGCAGTACCACTTGAGCTACATCCCTAGTCCCTAGATGACTTTTTAAGGTGACTTCTTAATTTGACAACTCAGAGCACATTTGCATAAATAACTGAAATTGTCTAGCTCAGTTTCTTCATATTTATATTAACCTCAAAATTATAATTGGAAGGAAATATTCAAAGGGAAACAGTAACCGGGTGAGGCAGAGGAAAGCAAACAGAAAAATTTTGGTGGTAAAAAAGAACATATGGAAAAAGCTTATGTATATAGGGAGGGGGGAGGTTGAAAGGAGATCAGGACTATGGAAAATAAGAAGAATCAAGATATGTTAGTTTCGGTACAAATTGCCAATAAGGAATGTGATCATAATGTATACCTAAAATGTATCAATAAACTGAATTTATTCACAAAATTACAGTTGACCCCTGCCCACTTTTGCTAAACTTGACAGACTTAGTGTTAAGTCTGTATTGACTTCAAGAAGGAAAGAAAACATTCCTGGAAGCCCTATGGGAAGAAGGTAGAAGTAGGTATAACCTTCAAACAATGATTTTTATATTGGTCACCTTTCCTTGTCTGGGACAAAACACCAGTTACCCACATGTTAAAAGAGGAGGGATTTATTAGACTCATTATTTCAAAAGAATCAGTCTATAGTTGACTGGCTCCAAAGCAGAAATATAACACAAAGGGTATTGTGAATCATGAAAGCACACTTCACATCAGCCAGAGAAGTGAGAATTGGGAAAAGATGTCCCCAAAATACCTGACATCCAAAGGCACAAACCAAGTAGGCCCCTCCTCCCACTCAGCACCCCCGAAACATTCTGCTATGGAGATCAGAGCATTAAATCCACCGATGCATATAGCACCTTCCTAATCTAGTCACCTTTCTAGGAAACTCCTAATCCAGTCTAATTGACAATTAGGAGAGGTACACACAAGTCCATCTCTTATCAATTTTGTAATTAATTGCATTTTCTTAAACCATCTTTATACTCCAAATAAACACAATTGCAAGTGACTAATTCCCAACTATTATGATATAGCTGTACTGTATACAATTAAAAATGCAATAATAGCTCCCCCAAAGTCTCTATAGTTTTAGCACTGCTCTGATGGCAAAATCCAGGTCTGGGTGAGCCATGTGTACCACGTGCCAGTCTTCTAGGTCCTGAGAGAGCCCTCAGCCCTTGGTAGACTAAATTGAGACCTAAGTGAGTGTTGCGCTAAGGAGGACACACCACAGCCGGCCAGAGATTGGTGGATCCTCCCCAACATTAGGCCCCTCCTCTGACAACCATAGACGAATCCCCAATAGCCACCTCAAACCCCTCCCACCGCTTGTGCTATATAACACCCTATACTACATTCATTAAATGAAAGCTTCCAGAAACCTCCCTAGAGTCTGGTGTGTGTGTGTGTGTGTGTGTGTGTGTGTGAGACTTTGCCCCCACCCTCTCCTGTGCAGCCCAGTGACAACAATACTGCTGCAAAATTCAAATCAGCCTCTTCTGAGGTGCAGGAAAACTCTTAACTGTGACACCTGCAATTTATTTTTAAAGCTACATATTCATAAGGTTAATTAACAGAAGTCAACTATTCTCATTGCAAAGGGAAATACAGAAGGACAGAAAAGAATTGGACCAAAGTGGACTAAAATTCAGCAAGACAAGTGTGCCAGTCCCATACCCAAGATTGAAGTAAGACTAGGTTTCTAGAGAGATCTCCTTGCTCACTACAGTCTGTGAGGCTACTCTCAATTGGACCCACTTCCTACTCTTGGCATACCTTTGATGGGCTCTCTGACTTCTTTAGCCTTACACTGCATGTTTGATTTCATTCTAATAGCTTCATACAGACACCTTCTTGGAAACATACACTTGCCTTCTTAAGCCTTCCTCTGAAACCTGGGTGGTTTCAACTCTTGCCCCTTGTGCACTTAAAGAAAAGCTTCTACACATCAGTGATGCTCTGGTCAGCTTCCAGCTGGGGTAGTACCCAGGTCTTCTTAAGCCATCGCTTAAACAGTCTCTAAGTGTCTAGGGTGGTGGAGTGAATCACATGTTACCGACTCCCTCAGTGGCTTTTCTAAAGCAGGGTGTCCAGGATGTGTCTCTGAAATGAGAAACCGATACTTTGGAACTCTTGATCCTGCAAGGAGTGAGGATTTGGTGCTGCTGGAGATGTTCTCAAACCAGCTCTCTTCTCATCTTCTTTCAAATACTCCTGTTAAAGGCACAAATCTCACTATTACAACACTAATGCTGTTGGCAACCACGTCTCCATTGGCCCCAACTTTACATATGTTTTCCCTTTTAACCAAAATTTGTCAGACTTGTCACACCCAACTCTTGCTACAAACCTGGCTAAAACCAGCCAGTATTATCTGTCCCACTGTCTATTAGTAGATCACTTTAAATTTTTTTCTGTCACATTCGTCAGTCCACACTTTTAAATACAGCATCACGAAAATCATTCACATGAACAAAATGTAGAAAACTTTTTCCAGAGTGTAACATGACTGACTTCTAATCCAAATCTGAATAAAGTTCTCATGCTGATCTGAAAACTCAATGGCCTGACCTCTACTTCCCATATTCCTATCAGTATTCTGGTTGTCTGTGCTTTCACAAGAATCACCAATCAGCCTGTGCATACAGCACTGGAGACTTTCTCCAGCTCAGTTTTCCCAAACTCATCTTCCAACCCATCTCCAAAGATACATGCCCCATAGGAGCAGATACTACTGTGACTATTGCCCTGCTAGGTGCCCATTTCTGGTGCTGACCACTTTTCCCATCACTGAGACAAAATGTATTACATCTTCATCTACAAAAATGACTATTTAGCTCATGTTAGTTTCCAAGGATCCTACATGGGCAGCTGGCCTCAAAACAGGCACATCGTGACACAGAGTAGTAGAGCAAATCTTCCCAAAGCATGATGGCTAAAAAGCATAGCATAGGGGAAAGCTGCCCTATTGAACATAACCTCCAAAAGTGTGCCCCTGTGACTCATCTCCTGCCTAAATATGCAGCTAACAACATTAGTGAATAAAACTACTGATAAATATAATCCCCCCAATTCACCAGTTCTCTAGGGGACCCTTAATTCAGTTTAACAACTGTGACTGGCTCAGTGCTAGTCTGAAAGTTATGAAAAGAAAGGAGATAGGAAAAATAATTAGATGAGAAGAGTCTTTGGACCACACCAATGGGGACCTCCTAAGTTAAAATTATCCATTAGAAAGAGTTGTTCATCACAAGATGAACTTAAATAGCTAGCGATAGCCATGCAGGAGCCATGACTGGGCACTAAGTCAGTGTGGGGACCACACAGACAGCTGTTCAGTCTCCCTACAGCAGCCTGTCTAAGGTGGATACTTTCAAAGCAGCATTCTGTTAACTGTACTAGTCCTCTACTATGTCCTAATGAGTCAACAGATATGGTGGCATTTTATAGATTTGTCTACACTAGTCCATGCTTTTCTGTTTGTCTTCTTTAGGTTCTTGCTGCTATTTTCTGTGTTACTACTTTGCATATAGGCCTCAATGGTTCTGAAAGTACCCAACATCCTAGAGCCAGCTGTTACTGGTACAAGGATAATGTGGGAGAGGTTTATACTGACAATGGTTTTTATTGCCTGCCCTTTCTCATTATACCCTATCCATGGTACTAGCATTTATCTTCCTCCTAATATAGAAGAAAACAGCTTGTGACTCTTTTGTGTATGTTATACTAGAGATTGAACTCAGGACTTCACACTAAGCTAAGTCCCCAACCTTCGTTTTTTTTTTATTTTTATTTTTTTCATTTTTTGAGACTATCTCACTAAGCCAGTAAATTTCTTAGGCTGTGCTCACACTTGTGGACTTCCTGTTTCAGATCCCTGGAGTGCTGGGAGGACAGTTATGCACCACTATGACCAACTAGGTGAGAACAGATTTTTGTTTTGTTTTGTTTTGTTTTTTTGAGACAGGGTCTCGCTTTGTAGTTCAGGCTGGCACTGAGCTCACTGTGTAGCCTAGGCAAATTGTGAACTCAGCAATCCTCCTGTCTCTGCCTTTCGAGTGCTGGGATTACAGGCGTGAGCCACCACGCCCGGCACTGTGGAATGCGGTATTGATTGTTGGTGGGCGTGAGTCTCCACGCCCAGCATTGTATGTGGTTACCAGGGATCGAACTCAGGACTTTACGCTTGCGAGGCAGGCGCCGGAACCACTGAGCTAACCCTCCGGCCCAGGTGAGAACTTTTTTAAGACTTCGTTTAAACTATTGTTATTTTATATGAGAAAACCAGAAGTAAGTAATTTACAACAATGGATGTGGCTATTCTCTGAGCCCAAAGCTCTAGCCAATTCTTCTTGAAGTTTTTCTTCTATATTTAGTTAGCTAGAGAATTAACTTCTCTGTCAGTCTCCGTTCTCCTTCTTTGTGGTAGAGAATTTACATAAACAAAAGACATGTCTGAATTAAAAATAAACCTTAAAATGAAATCTCAATAATCAATAAAATGAAATATCAGTTGAAACTCGTGTCATGTACATCCGACTCTGCTGCACTAACAGTCCATTTGGGGCCATCAGAACACATACACACTCTCTTCTAGTAGCTCCAAGGCCCAAACATATCAGTACAAGTTATTCAAGCATCAATGTATCCCATGAAGCCCTAGGAACTCACCTTTAGCTCTTTGTGTCAGTCATTCCAGGTAAGGTAAAAGTTAAACTTCAATTACATCCATCTAGCCCCTTTTCTCTGATACAGCATTCTAAAATAACACTATCTCCTGTTAGTGAGCTTTCAAACAAATTTAACATAACAAGCAATTCTTTGGAGTAAAATATAATCTAAATCTGCATAGAGAAAATAAACACTCTTCTGTCTCATAGCCAGAGAAGTCTGAATATTAAGTGTCTTAACAATTTAAAACTACTCAGAAATCTCTACATCTCAATCTAAAATTTCCTCATTAAAGTTAATGGCTATTTCAATATTTCCCTGAAGAACAATACAAAGCTTACTTCACATTGATAAAGGACCCTTTAGATGGTTACTATAAGCAGTGAAATGAAATGTCCAATGAGGGCTTTTAAGCTTTTGCATCAGAGATTTAAAATGCTTCTAGCTTTAAAATGTCATCATTTTCCATATTGAAGTTGTTCTATAGAAAGCTGCAAAAGTATCTAAAATTTCAACCAGGGAACTGCTGCAGATGTAATCATTAAAGTCAATATCTTTATAGTACCAAGTGCTCTGGTGTTTGTCTGTAAATCTGTGAAATATATACTGTTAATGTAAATTACCATCTGAATACTCCCTGTAATTCACCTTTACTGTCTCACTTCCTAATTCTTCCGGGAGCATGGAAAACACTTTTTTTCCCCTCAAGCCTGTTACATGGACAATTATTCCAATTCTAAATAAATTATTTACACTATAATTTTGGGTATTATAAAATTCTGACTATTATTCAGGCAAGTAGTTTCCTATGAATGTTAATTCTGCTTTAAAAAATGCACAGAATATCTGATCCTCTAAATACCTGATTGAATTTATCTGTTCTCTACTTGCTAAACAAGCCCTTTTTTTGCAAAAATTCTTTGTATTATGCAAAGAAATTTTTAACCACTAAGGACTTGATTAGAAAAGAAATTTAAATGTCTCACTATTTATAAGTAGGACCTTGGAGATATATCAAAGCCTGTTTCCATATCTCATAATGGAGAGATTACAGCTGATTACATAAGGCAATTATGAAATTTAATTAAGATGTGCATTTAAATCACAACAAATTTCTTGGCCCATATTAGGTATTATTACTATTATCTTTGATAACTTTGTTGGCATAATATTCAGTTTTTATTTCTTAAAATACAGTGTTCAAATTTCAACAAGTTATTCAAGAAAAGATTTGGTAGGTATGAATCTTATCTTAGCAGAAGTGAAAAGGGCATTCTTAATTAATAATTATATATCATAATATATTCAGCTAAGGTATTACACTTCTCTTTATAATTCAAATCCCTCTTTAAACCACAATCAGTGTTTGCAAGCATTTGCTGCTAAGTAACAAGCTAA
The DNA here is from genome assembly GCA_004025085.1 of Thryonomys swinderianus. Lineage (NCBI taxonomy): Eukaryota > Metazoa > Chordata > Mammalia > Rodentia > Thryonomyidae > Thryonomys > Thryonomys swinderianus. The sequence continues at coordinate 15,631 of PVIC010036976.1, forward strand.
TGTAGAAGGCATAAAAGAAATGATGAAGCCATAATTTCCAGCTGTTGAATGCTTGCCAAGGAAGAATTAGATATGTAACAAAAGAGTTGTGTTATCAATAAAATATGTATAATTAAAGCCACAAGAAAAAAACATGCAAATATTGTAAGGAAAGCTGAGAAATAGTTACCAAATAACTTTACCTGGGAAAATTCTGAACAGGTTTTTTTTTTTTTTTTTTTTTTTTTTCCAGTACTAGGGATTGAACTTGGGTCCTTGTGCAACCAAGGTTGGCATGGTACCACTTGAGCTAAATCCCCAGCCCTTGTACAGTTTCTTATCAAAGAGGTATTTGATAGCAGTCCTAACATATCTACTATGTGTTGTTCTCTCCATCATCCATTCATTTAGCCAATACAATTCAATTATTTCCTAGCTTTAAAGCACCAAGCTTTCTACAGTAATTGCTGAAAACAATACAGTGATGTACAACTTTTGTTCCCAAAGAACAAACTGTTTAGTACAAGAAACAGATAAGCAACTATCTTTAGTTTGCTGTGGTGAATACCATGCTGCAAAGGAAGTTAAGAGAATATCTTGAGTTTGGTCTAAGAGAAAGATTGTTTATAATGTGTGTAGAACTGTTAGATTTAGCAGATAGAACTATGGAATGTCTTGTTAATTGGAACTTCCGAGAGACAACCAATATCTATGCCCCAATACATTCACACTAAAAATTGTTGGTTGTTGCTGGGTGTGGTGGCTCATGCCTGTAATCCCAGCACTTGGGAGGCAGAGACAGGAGGATTGATGAGTTTGAGGTTTGCCTGGGCTACATAGTGAGCTCAGGGCCAGCCTGAACTACAAAGCAAGACCCTGTCTCAAAAAAAAAAAATGTTGGTTGTCTAAAATTCAAATTTAAATGACTTCTACATTATTTGGTCATCATAAATGTGAGTATTGGATTAAGTAGAATATATCCTATTGCTAGAATAGAACACACCTATCCCAAGAGAATAAACTTTAGTTAAAAGAAACAGAATCTGAAAAAGTTGTAATAATTCAACAAACTGTAGAGTATTCTGCAGAAACATAGGTCTTTCTACATACTGAGGTGGATACTGTTTTGTTTTGTTTTGTTTTGTTTTGTTTTGTTTTTGCTAATTTCCAAAAGAACACAAAGCTCTAATAATTGTATCAGGTCACATAACTAGGAACTTGCAGTATGAGTACAAGGATTGCTGCATTGACATTCTAAAAATATGTAAGTCTTATTGTCTCAAATCAGTTAAGCTCATCCCAAATAAATAGAACAATTCAAAAAAGAATAAACAGTGATGTATAATGGCAACTGGAAGAAAAACAATGAATGAGATCAGTGATCTTGGTTATCAATTTAATCAACTTGAAAGATGTGTAGGAATTTAATAAGTATATTTCTAATTGTGTCTGGCTCAGTCATAATCCTTCTTCTTGGGCTCTTCTCCTGGTCAGTACTTCCTACTTCCATGAGACAAAGCAGCTCTCCACTGCCATGGCATTCCACAATGACAGTTCTGCCTTGAAGTCAGTCAACCATGAACTGAACCCTCTGAAACTGTAAACCTCAATAAATCAATCCTCTAACTTGCAGGTGTAAGGTGTTTCATCCCAGCAATGGAAACTAAGACAGTGAGAAGAATGAATATCAAATATCTTCAACACCTGTGAGCATCATCGATTTAATTTGGTTATCTACAATGAAATTTTAGATCCTTTCTACTCAGACTGCAATTGGATCAACATTGTGATTAAAAAGTTCTATGTCATCTATTATATAAAAGTCATTTCAAAACAAAATAGTAAATACATATTATTCTATGAGATAATCTGTGGGTAGATCTACTTTTAAAGTAGATTTGCAATTCATCACACAACAGTAATGCAAGGATCAGAATTCTGGCCCAGAGAATGACTTCTATTAGTTGTGCAATATGAACAATAGCTAATCATCATAACTAAAATAATAGATGAAAGATACCTTGTTAAGTTTATTCAGAAATTGTTGCAAGATAAATTTTGATTAACTAATAAGAATTATGCTAAAGGTACTGAAGATATCTGGTACTCATCTTCATATTACATCAGTTTTCCATTCCTGGATCAATGAGACTGACACAATCTTAAAGGGAGCAGGGAGGTAAAATATGCACCAAAGTTTATATTAAAGTTAAAGTTTCAAGTGGTTGTATAGATAGAAAACCCATATTCCTTTCTACATGGAAACTTTAATGCTTATTTTCAACATAAAGCAAGAAATAAAAAAAAGTGTTTCACTTATGGTGAAAACAAAACAGAAATAGAACAATTACACACCTAGTAAATTGGGAAAAAAATATATGTCACTTTGTATGATGAAACAAGAGAGAGATGAGAAATATTTCCTAAAAATTAACAACCGGAGCCATCAATTGATTTTCTGGCCTAAATCACAGTGCCAGATTATTTTTTTTTTCTTTTTTTGCTTTTTGGAGACAGGGTCTTTCTTTGTAGTTCAGGCTGGCCCTGAGCTCACTATGGTGCCCAGGCAAGCCACCACGAACTCAGCAATCCTCCTGTCTCTGCCTCCCGAGTGCTGGGATTACAGGCGTGAGCCACCACGCCCAGCATTATATGTGGTAACCGGGGATCGAACTCAGGTCCTTATGCTTACGAGGCAGGTGCCGGAACCACTGAGCTAACCC
>PVIC010036977.1:0-18305 GCA_004025085.1 Thryonomys swinderianus
TTCCTCCTGCCTCTGCCTCCCGAGTGCTGGGATGACAGGCGTGAGCCACCATGCCCAGCATTGTGGTGTTGTGTGGTATTGATGGCTGGTGGGCGTGAGTCTCCACGCTCAGCATTGTATGTGTTTACCAGGGATCAAATTCAGGACCTTGCGCTTGTGAGGCTGAACCACTGAGCTAACCCTCCAGCCCAAACATTCTATTTTTTATTATGCTTAGCTATTTATTTATTTATTTTTAAAAATTTTTATATATTTATTTATTTATTTATTTATTTTTAAGAAATTTTATATATTTATTTATTTATTTTGAGATGGGGTCTCGCTTTGTAATTCAGGCTGGCTCTGAGCTCACTATGTAGTCCAGGCAACCCTTGAACTCAACAATGCTCCTGTCTCTGCCTCCCGAGTGCTGGGATGACAGGCGTGAGCCACCACTCCCGGCTCTGTGGTGTGTGGTGTTGATGGCTGGTGGGCGTGAGTCTCCACGCCCAGCATTGTATGTGGTTACTGGGGATCGAACTCAGGACCTTGCGCCTGCGAGGCAGGCACGGGAACCACTGAGCTGACCCTCCGGCCCCAGCTGTTCTTTTTTGCTGTAAGAGAATTTTGCCTTGAAGTGAGTTCCCCAACAAAAGGGTTCCTAACTGCTGAATTCACATCAGCACTTATAGCAAGTACAGTTTCCTCTCACCCTGACATCAGATCAGTCTACCAAACAAAACAGGATTTACTTACTCAGAGTGTAGATGTAGGCTGAGTTAAGAAACCTCAACATATAACCTATGGGAAGTGAAGACGGAATTAAACCTTTTATGAGAAAGTAAATTGCATAGAAATCCTTTTGCCATTTACTGTGCCAGAATAAAACTGCCATAAAGGCAAATGTTCTGTGCACTTAAATGCGTATCGCAAACAATAACAACAAGGGAAATATGGTTGTTACAGCTGCCTGTGCACTGCTTGGTTCAGATTTGACTCTAAACATAGCAGGAAGAGGTGTTCATCTTCCATTCTTAATCGTTTTTGTTTTAACCTGGCTTTTCAAAGAGTAGAGCTGTGGAAACTGGACTATGAGCAGCGGGCTGTCAGTGACACAGGAAAATCCATCAGGAGATAAGCTGATTCACAGCACTACGTGGTGATTGTTTTTATGTCTTAATTCCCTTTCATCCTGCTATTTAAAGAAAATATCAGCCTAAATAAATGAGCTTTGAAAAATAGTAGTAGAATTTTTGTTCTGCTCTGCTTTTAGTCAGTAATATTGAGCTGAGAGGTCTGGTTGCTGGCGAGGTCAGTGCCTTGGAGGGTGAGGAATGTGGTTTCTGTCCTTCAGAGCCAGGATGCAAATAGCAGAAGCTGCAGACCTTCCGAGTCCAGTCAGTCTGCATCAAACCAATTTGATTAATCTCTTAAATTAGGGTTAAAATGTCTGATTTGGGTCATGTGAAATCAGTTTAGTTTTATTTTTATAAAAAAGTTTTGAATGTAACTTTCAATCAAATATTTTTGCTGCCTTTTTCTGCACTAATTAGAATAAGAAATAGTGCTCTGTATTGGGCAAACTTTAGGGTGCCTTGTATTATGTACATTTACACAGTAACTATTTGTTACTAAAACCATAACAAATCCACCCATGCTGCCCATTTTTGAAAACTCTGTAAAGGATTTGCTAACCCTGTTCTATATGCTTGCTTTCCGTTTATTAAGTCGATGATTGAAATGTAATATGAGGAAGGAGCCAAGCAGATGACTAATCCTGAGGTTGAGCAGGGCCTGAGGTGATGAGGAGACGGAGTTACTCGCCAGGTCTATGAGAAGCGTCCTTAGGTCGGGGTGTGGCACCATGGGGGGCCCTTGCTGGCTCGTGTGGCAACGTGGAGAACAAGAGGGTGAGGCCAGGCCGAGGGAAGGGCAGATGCCGGCAGTACTGCTGACAATAACCTGCATGCTTACCTTCAGCCACTTTCACAAAGATCATATTATTAAGCCCTCTGATAGCAAGCCAGTACTACAAAAGCCAACTAGACCAGGTAATTTTTACTGCGCACCTGTAGCACATTAAATGTTTCTTCTGTCGAGGTGGCACCTGCACAGGACACACCTCCTTTCTCTGCCCTTCTTTCCCTCAGCTCCCGAATGACCTGTCACGTTCTCGCTCGGGTCAGGCTGGTGAGTGCAGGCGCTCCGGGCACGCAGCCCATCCTGCAGAACAGGCTCCGTGGTTCCCTGTCCCGTCTCCGCTGTCATGATGACCTTTCTGTGCCCGTGGTCCATAAACTCCTCGTTCCCTAGGGATCTCACTGTGCGTCATGGGCATCGGTCGCAGGCACTTGTCCTGTGTGGCATTTGCAGAAATCAAATCTTGCATGCAGCGCAGTCTTAGCCAATTGAGTAAAGAACTGTAATAGTTCATTTGGGGATTTAAAATTTGCTATAACTTCTCTTTTGATTTTAATAAAATTTAAGACTTGACTCTGTGAAGTTATAACTCTTAGCATCTAGTAAAATTATCATTGAGCTAACTTGCTAAAATATATTAAACTTATTGATGGTAGTCTTTTTTCTGATTTTAGGAAAGTATATTTAAAGAAAAACTGGGAATATATTGGTTAAATTGACATTTAAAAGACTTCCACTTTTTGTCATCCCCCTCAATTATAGGTTTTTTGTTTGTATCAGCAATAGGATATATATTAGATATTTAATAATAATAGGATATATATTAGGTATTAGATTTAACCCCCAAGATAATATACCTTGGGAACTAGATTTATTATTACTTTTAATTTCTGTCAGAGTTTTTTCTGGAACATATAATATTCACTTTAACTTTTGAATATTTGGATAGTCTTTTGAGCAAATCAAAATAAGACTTTATCATTTTCCTAGTTGTAGCTGAAGAGTAAACAGTTTAGCTATGTTATTTCATGTTTTCTATGGATAAATTGATTTTCTATTAGTTACATACACAATGCTCAAAAATGATGAGATCATTGCATTAATTCAAGTTATTTTTCTTCTGCTTTAAGGATTTTAAAATATTGTGTCAGTGACTATCTTTCATGGACATCTTAACATCATTTGTTTCATTTCTCAGTATCGTGTTTTTGAATGTGGTGAATGTGAAACATCTGTAGTACTGTTTGAAAGCATTCTATTGGTTACTCTCAGCAAATATAACTGAAGATGAAATGTTCTGGAAATACATTCAATGTTTTTCTCTATTCATTTGCATTACATTTCTCTCAAAATTTCTCTTAAGGTGTGTCCAGAGATATTTGAGAGATTTTTTTTTTTTTTTTCTTTTTGGAGACAGGGTCTTGCTTTGTAGTTCAGGCTGGCCCTGAGCTCACTATGGTGCCCAGGCAAGCCGCCGCGAACTCAGCAATCCTCCCATCTCTGCCTCCCGAGTGCTGGGATTACAGGCGTGAGCCACCACGCCCAGCATTATATGTGGTAACCGGGGATGGAACTCAGGTCCTTACGCTTGCGAGGCAGGCGCCGGAACCACTGAGCTAACCCTCCGGCCCTTGAGAGATATTTTTAAACCTTGTTAATGATAAAACTTTCAAACCAAGTTATAAAAGTGAAAATCTTTGCATGTTTTTCCTCAGCCAGTTATATGGGAAAAGATTTGGCCAGAATCATATTGAATAAAGGAAATTAGTCACTTTCCAGCATAATGAAAAAAGCATGGATAATTAGCGCTGGGCTCTTTTGATACTGCTTATGTATAAAAACCACCTTCAGCTGGGCGTGGTGGCTCATACCTGTAATCCCAGCACTCGGGAGACAGAGGCAGGAGGATTGCTGAGTTCAAGGCTTGCCTGGACTACATAGTGAGCTCAGAGCCAGCCTGAACTACAAAGCGAGACCCTGTCTCAAAAAAAAAAAAAAAAAAAAACCTTCAAATGGTTGTTAATAAGAACTCAGATTAGCTTGATCCCGTGCCCTGAGCTCATGTTGTTACCCAGAGTGGAGCCGCCCGGGCAGGCGCCCCAGGCCTGACGAGCTTTTCTCATGCGATAATGGTTTTAAGGACTTGTTTCCATGTGTTTCTCCAGTCCATATGTGAATTTCTGCTGGTTTGTGTAATGTCTCCTACCTGGAACATGAGTCAAGATCACATTTTGTCAGTAGGTTTTGGACTTTATGTACCTAAAGAGCACAGAAATAATCAAGGCTGGAGAATTTGCTTTGCAGATCCAAAGGTCCCAGCCTCTAAAAATGGTAGTAAGCTATTACTATATCATAGGGTGAAGTGTTCTACAAGCCATTTAACTCCACATTACTTCAGACATACACACACAAAAAAAAAGTTAGATAAAAAGGACAGACATAAATTTTCCTAACAATAGAAGTTTGTGGTATGAATGGAAATTATTAGATGAAAATTTTCCTTATCCCTCTTTTAAATGAAAAATTACATCTACAATGGGTAATAATTTCAGATCTCCATAATATGTTTACTGATTATATCCAGTTGTAATTTATGATTAAAATTGTAATTAAAAATTAAAGTCTTAATTGAAAACTAAAATATCCCAAATTTTTGCTCAATGACTCAGGATTAGTTATGTTCTGACAGTTATTTTTTTGCTGGTTGTAATTAATTTAATTATAATTCTAAGATTTAGAGACCCATAAGAAAGTGTAGAATATCCTAGTGGTAGCACTTGAAGGATCAGCTAGTAAATGAAACTTAAGACGAGGCGGGTGCGGACACAGGGGATAGCAACATCATAATTTCCATCTGAGGTCAGGATAGTAAATGGAGAATCTTGGTGATTTAGAGAAAAGCTGGTAAAATGATTTCACTTGTAAACCAGTTAAACAGGAAGAGTTGAATATTTAAATCTGTCTGTGTTTAGATTAGGTTAGGCTTTACCGAGTGAGAACATCAAGGGAAAGCATGGGCTCAGCGAAGACTTTGCTGTAGTTGCCTGGAAGAAAGTGGAAATGGGACCATGATTTCATTAAACATGTCGGAATGGTACTTGGCCAGAGTTTTTCGACTGTCTGGCTAATTTGCTATTGGTTGGATACGGAGTTCATGATAATTAAAAAGCAGTTAGCAGGCGTAGAATGATTTGAGGACGCGTTACTGGACTGTGAAATACTGTGGCCTCAAGGGCTGTGAGTTCATGTGCAGAGAATGTACAGGCCTACGCATAAACATTGCAGGTGAATTAAACTTGGATGCTTTTTGATCAGCTGAGACAATGCCACTTGTGCAGCTAATTCTGGATCTAGGCACCGAGGTGTAGCGTGTCCCAGCAGACAGGCAGGCTTTGCGGTGCAGTAGGAGGGGCAGAGCCGCGGGACGCAAGAGTTTCACCCGAAACATGCACATGGACATGTGTGTCGTTATCAGGAGTGAGACAAAGCGCAGGATACGGAGGGGAAGTTGCGGGGCAAGAGAAGGGTCGGCGGCCGAGCCGAGAAGGGCCCTTGCCCGCAGCCCCTGCGACACTGACTGCTTCATTAGTAAGTGCCGGTGTGTGCCATTTACTGCTGTGTGGCTTCTGGTGCCTCTGCAGCGCGTGGCACGTGTCCCAGCGGCCCAGTGCAGACCACCCTAGAGCACAGCAGCACGGACGGGGGCGGTGACTCCGGCCTGCAGACGGCCAGCGTCGCTCTGGGAGCTCCAGCCGTTCGTGATGGCGTGTGCTCAGAGGAGCAAGCCAGACCACACCTTGCCTAGTGTGCAAAGGTCACAACAGCTGTTTCATGCTGAGAGACTTTCTGCCTCTCTCATGAGCAGTCACTATGGCGCGTTTATAATGAATTAGACTAAATCTGTTCAGATAAAGCAGAAAGGGGTGTTACCAACTCCCCGAGCAGGGTGTGATGGGGCAATGACCCTGAAACACAGCTCATGAGAAATCCCTGTACTATCATTTCTGTAGATGGGTGTGGGCCAATGTCTGACCACAGCTTTGTCCTGAGGTTATACATGGAAAGGTGCATAACTCATTTAAGCCAATTATTTGGAAGTTTGAGGCAGATGTAACTTTTTCTACCTAGATTTCTAGAGCTAAACATGTTTTATCTTGTGTATTTTTAATTTATTACACTTAGTTTATTGATGAGTATTACTTATGCTTGATGAATTTTATAAATCTTCAAAATGCTATGCGCTTATCCAGAAGATTTCAGGTAAACTGATGTAATACATAAGCAGAAACGAAATGACACCTGCGAGTCATGGACACCAGAGCAAGTACTGTATCATAACTGCTCCCTGATCACTTCTTCACCCCGTGTCTCCCCGCAGGGATGAAGCAGATGATACAGCTGTGGGACGGTTTTCCAAGTGGATCAGCTAATTGCTAGTTACTTTCCCCAGTTCATTTGAGGAGGATTCCAGTAGGTTAGACTAACGTCTGTCCCAGGTAGTCAGGAACTTGAGATCATCCTGTATCAAGAGAAACTTCAGAATTTTGTGCAAGTAAAACATTTCTCCTTAATATACATGTGCCATGAAATATTCAGTCATTTTTATGGACATTCACTTTTTTATTGACAGATTATTATTAGTATGAGAACCAAATACACAGGGAAAAGGAATCCAAGAAAAGTGTATATAGCAAGAAAATAGTTAAATGAATAAAGCAAGAATATGCAATGTATACAGAACTAGTGGCATCCTTCACTTGGCTTATGCACGTCTTGCTCTTTGGCAGCCACGGTGTGGTGCTGTAATCGGGGGGCTGTGACCCGAGCACGAATGCAGGCCTTCAGATTTACCACGTTCACACTGGGAGCCTCAGGGTACCACGGCTCGCCTGGACACTGGGGTGGGTAAGCAGTGGTGCTGGCGTCGGTTACTCAGGCTTCCATGAATGCGTTTGAGAACCAGGGAAGTTCACGTGGTGTGAAGTTGACTTTGAGTAGAGTGAATGTTATACGTAGAGGAAAACATTTTAATGGCCATTTCGTGAAGAACCCAAATTAGAAGTTGCATATGGCCCAGTTTCCCCCCTGCTAGGCATCTTCTCTAAAGAGCTTAATTCAGCATAGTGCAGTGATGCCTGCAGCCCGGTGTTGACAGCAGCCAACTCGCAACAGCTCAGTCGGGGGGCAGCTGTATACCCCGCAGACGACTGTATGAAATACACGTGGGGTCTGTGTAAATGGACCCGGCTATGAGGGACGACAGACTTGAGACATGTGTAGGCAAGTGCGTGCACTTAGAAAATATGATAGTGAATGAAATAAATTAGATATGGAAGTTTGAGTACCGCGTAGTATCTCATTTGAGTGAGGGAAAGTACAAAGAAAGAAAATGATAAAGGGTCACTAGCAAGAGACAAGGGTGGGTCTCTTGCAACAGGGAAGTGGCCCCAGGGCCAAGGCTGCAGCTGGGAGGCGGGAAGGGGGAGCAAGGAGCACAGAGCAGCCCACGCGCGGGGCGCTGGTGACCCAGTCAGTCAAGCGCTGTAAGCCGTGGCGCGAGCTGAGACGAAGGTATCAACACGAATGCAAGGAAACTGGGCAAGAGGGAGGGAAAGGGATTAAAAGGAACCGAGAAAGAGGCTGGCCTAAGTACATGTGAGGGCCTCTCAGGATGATTGTAAGCAACACGAACCGCAAACACGCACAGAAAAAAAATACCGCATTTGCTACAAAGTGATCAGTAAATCATGCAGGAAGCACGTCAGCAGGAAGACGCCGGGTGCAGCCGCTCTCTGCGCTGCGTCTCCAGGGCCTCTGGGCGCTCACGGGCTCCGACCCAGGGCTCTCGCCTGCGTCTTGCGTCCTATCAAAACCCGCTCTTTCTCCTATGCGTCATCACATTTGTTTGTAAAAATAGTAAGTTAAGTATTTAAGGCAGTTTCATCATTAGTAAGTACTCTGATGTGAAAGATATACGTAGGGTCACACCAGTGGCACTTTCAGCGAGATAGTCAAGAGCAGGCAGGTTTCCATGGCGTATGCCTTTCTGGTTTCAGAATAATCACTGTGGCATTTAGTTGTGATGACAGTCTACAAAACACTAGTGGAAATTGGGTTTTTAATTCAATATATGTCAAAAGTACTTTCAAATCCTGGAGAAAAGGGTGCCTGAATAATACAGCATGTATTTCGTCCTTTAAAGATTTTGCCAAGTGCAAACATTTACATGAGCGCAGGCACAGCTCACGCGCCCCGAAGTAGCTCTTCTGTGACTCAGCAGCAGCCCTGCTCATTCCGCAGTCAACATGTGTGTCGGCTCCGAGGACTTTCCCACATCTGTGTGTGCATCTTTTGGAGCAGCAGCGTGGAGGCCCAGCCCCCCTGAATGTGTGTGCAGGTGTGTGAAAGGACAAGGATGCCGTGCCTTTTCCACGTCACTCTGATTATTTCAGCATCAGGGTATGCACGGAATAGATACACGCCAACCTTATCTTGACGTCGGCACTTGACTTCGTGAGCAGAGCTGTGGCTTCTGGCTCCAGGCCACTGTAAAGCTGATAAAGTTTCCTTCGGAGCCTCGCTTTTGTTACTCTGAGACAAGTGCATTTACACCGCATACCTCCATTCTGTCTTGCTCCTCGTGAGCAGGGCCCACTCCACTGCCTCCCACACGTGGCAGGAGAATCCTGCATTAGTTACCTGTGCTGTCATAGGGTCCCGAGAGCCGCAGTGTCATGCACAGGCTTGCCTGGCTCGTGGCCCAGAGCCCTGAGCCATGCAGTGCTGCCGTTGGCCCTGTAGCACAGGGCACGACGGCAGAGCCCAGTGGAGAGGCCAGTGACCTCGGGTTGGGAAGTGGAGAAGCGGGCAGGACCCCTGCCCCTGCTGGGTGGCACCCCAGAGATTCATCACCCCCCAGTGTTTCAGCAGGCTGGGACCAGGCTTGACCCGTGGGCCTAGCAGACAGTGTGGATCCGAAGAAAGCAAACCCTGCAGGATGGCACTGTCTGCTGTGGCTTCTCCGAGAGGACCAGACATGACCACGTTCGCAGCCAGGCATGCAGCCTGTTCTTAAGAAAAACTCAGAGTGCATATAAAGCAGTTTTTTCCTACTTTAATTCACATGAAATTAAGGCATATAGGTCAATTTGAGTAGGCCTCTCTCGGCTTCATAATTTTTGTCTTCTTTTCCCCAAACTAACCTGAAGCCCTGTTTCCTGCTGCCTGTTCTCCTACTCCTGGAGACAGTAAACTTGCTTTGCCTCCTTTAACCTCCTGTAACCACTGGAGGGGAAGAAAATACAGTTTGCACTGTATTGATAACATTGACAAGAACTGGCAGGAATGATTTTGGCTAGTTTGTCTTTTTTTTGAGGGGACTCGGATACGGATTTTCCTCAGGACCCACAACCTTCCAACCTTCTATAATGGGTTGAGATTTTGATAAAGTAACAGTTCCAGTGTCTAATTATGAAATCAGAAAGCACTTGGCAACTGAAACCATAATTCATCTGAAGAAATGATCTTCTTGACTTAGCTGCGTTTAAAGACACAAAATGATCACATTCACAGTTTGGACCTGATATTCATGGTTTCATATTTCATATTCAAACCAAGAAGTCGTAGTTAACCCTGAGAAAAACTCATTTAAGATTTCCCAATTGGAGTCTACATAAAATGATGTTATTCCATATAAGCTTAATATATTTTAGGCTATATATATTTTGTTTGTCCTATTTTTTTTCTAACTAATTGGGGTTGAGCTTTTCAGTAATACATGTCCTGTCACTTTCTGTCTTTTGCTACAGTATCACTGGGGTGGAACTAAAGACAGGAGCACCAGGCAAAGTAGAGGGCGGTGTGGACGTCAGAGCCCGAGGCCATGCAGGGCTCGGCTGGGCTCTCCAGTGAGCCCTCTGTGCATGGGGAAAAACCAGACTCCACGTTCTTTGGGAAATTCACATAAAGGTTCCCAAAGAGGGACTTCCTGCTTAAAATCAATCACCCCAAATTCTCTATGAACATCAATTAAATTTTATATTTAATTTGGAAGTCAAATTCAGTGGGCTCATTTCTACTATTGAGCTACCTGGCTTTGAATAATGTTTTTAAAATAAGATTTGTGTAGTTCTTAAAAATACACTTTGCTAAATCTCTGACATATTAAGGCTATTTTAATAATTACATATAAAATAGTGCAGAGTTGGAAAAAAACAGTATTTCCATGTGTGAAAGCTTAAAGAAATGAACAGAGTGACCTTTATATGAGAAAGGCATTTTGGGTTTTAAATGGGATTGGAAAGGGAAGATTCTAATTATCTCTTTTTGCCAGAAGGAAATGAAAATTATATCTGAAGAGAAGGTGATGGACAGTCACATCACTAGTGTTTTTTTTAAATTGTATTCTTTATTGGTACATTCAATAGTAGTGTTTTTTCAAATCTGTTTAAAAGTGCTGGCACATAAAATGAGGGAAGTAATCTATAGGGTTTAATATCCATGCTAAAAGAAGAAAAATGAGCAACATGAAAAAAATATTAAGCTGAGAATTTGATGTCCTTTAGGAGTAGCACACCGGGTGTGTGATAGTCTCCCTCGGCCCTCCCTGCAGGCCTGGCTGCTGTGCGCAGTGAGGCCTCCCTCCGAGGGCCTCAGGGCAGGCAGCGAAATCTTTTTTTTTAATAAATTGAATTCTTTATTGGTACAATTTATATACATATCAAAATCACGTATAACATTGGGGAATTTGTGCCAGTATATGACACAAGTTAATTCTCATTTTTACCCATATCCCTACACACCCACCCCTCCTCACCCCCTTTATAAATGCTCTTTTATTTTCTCTCTGTATCCTATTTATTCCTTCCCCTCATCACATTCCCACACCAAGTTTCCTGTAGAAATTTTGCACTCTATAAAAGCTGTCCTACTTTCTAAAGCTCATTTGCATCTACAGGTGTTTATGTCAAAGAGAAGATCCGGGAATGGTCTATCTGTGATCTGTTGACTTCACTTATTAGTATACCCTCCAGGTACAGACCCTAGGCAGCAAAATCTTGATGCAGCGTGAGCCAGAGAGCCGTACAGTGGGGCTTGAGGGTGGGCTGCCGTCAGGGAACCTGTCGGGTTATTCTTTGGGAAATCATGGGGAAGAGCCAGAAACCTTATGCCTTTTCCCCTCACCTTAGCAAAAGATTAATTCAGTGAAGACTTTAAAAGTGGGGCGTAGGGACACGACTCTGTTCAAGTATGGCCTTGTTACCTTCACCCGTTATTAAATGTGTCTTCTCTTGCCTGATAATGTAAAGTGCGTTTAAAAAACAAACCATCTCTCTCCCTACTACTTTATGAAACAGAATGGTCATTTGGCTGTTTGGTGACCCTAAAAGTCATGTCTGCAGGATTATGTATTTCATTTGTGAGTTGATACTTATTTGTTAGATTAGATATCAGAGAATTCAGAACATTAAATTGGTTTTATAGAGTGCCCTTTGGGTAAGGGCAGGGTTTAATAATGTAAAGCAGGCAGAGAATTGTAAATAGTTTATAATTGGAGACAATACTAGGTTGGCACACATTTTAAGGAACTGATCTAAATTTATCAGGTTTTATATATATAAAAAAGATATGAAATAAAAAACAAAAAGATGAAATAGAAAATGTTTCACAGATTTACTCATTTCATTGGATTAAATCCAGTCTTATCCTTTTTCCTCTAAATATATATCCATTTTCAGGATATGAATTGATCAAAGACAAATAAGATTAGTATCTTTCTCAAAAAGGCCTGAAGAATTTTAATATATAAGGTAACATTAAGCATTAAGCAATAACATTAAACAGTTCAGGTCTCATTTGACTTGGAAAACGCTCATGTCTTGGAGGCCTCTGATCTCGCTGCTCTTGGTCTTCGTGTTCTTTTTTGAAGATACCAAAACCGAGCGAGGCCCTGGCTCTGCTGCTGCTGAGGTGTTTCTGAGATCTGCGCTTGGCTCCTTTGCTCCCTCCAGGGGGTGTGCGTGCGTTCTCAGGCTTCCCTACTGCAAAACCTTCCCATATTTCCCCTGCATCACTAACGCTGCCAGAAAGCTTGCTAGAAATCTCTGTTTTCTGCCTTTTGGTGGGTTGTCCCATCCCTGTGAAGTGGGCCTGTTTGTGGACCATCCTGCCTCTGCCTCTGGGACTGCAAGGCACAGCGGGAGCTGTGGTGAGAGGGTAATGACAGTCACACCTCTCCTCTGAGGGCTCAAAAGCCAGTAGTTCTCTGTGTATCAGTAATGAGCTGGCTGAGCAAGAAATCAGGCAGATTCACCTTTGCTTACAGAACACCCTCAAGATCCACCTAACCAAGCGATTGAAAGAACTTTACAAGGAAAACTATACAATGCTGAAGAAAAGAACTGAAAATATTGGAAAGTGGGAAAACATCCTATGGTCATAGATCTAAAGATTGATATTGTTAAAGTATCCATATTATAAAATGTGAGCTATAAGTTCACTGCAATTCCTATCATAATTCTAATGATAATTTTGATAGTACTAGAAAAATCAATCCTAACAGTCAGATGGAAACACAAAATACCCAGAATGGCCAAAGAAATCCTAAAAAGAGAAAGAAAAAGAAACAACACTGGAGATATTACAATACATAATTTCAAATTTTATTTTATAGCCATAGGAATAAAAACTTCTTATACTCATGCTGCAAGAAGCACTTGAACTAATGGAATACAATAAAGGAGCAGGAAGAACCTCACACAAATATATCGTCTGATTTCTGACAACGGGATCAAAACATTCTTCAGACAAAAGTCAGCCTCCATAGCAAATGGGGCTGGGAAAACTGGATGTCCAGAGGGAGAAGATTGAAATTAGACTCCTACCTCCTACCCGGTACAAAATCAACTCAAAAGAGATCAAAGACTTAGGTATAAGGCCCAAAAGTTTGAACCTGCTGGAAGAAAGCAGAGTAAACCAGTTTACATAAAGCTGTGGCCACTGAAAATTTCAAGATTCAACAGTGGGACTACAACAAATTAAACAAATTTCTATGTTGCAAGCAAAATACTAACAATGAAGAGAATGCCTACAAAATGAGAGATCACTGTAGCCCTCTTCCTACAGAGGGTTGGTATCCAGAGTGTAAAACAGGTAAGAAATCTTAACACCAGACTATCAAGGAGCTGCATCAGTAGATGGCAAATGGATCCTGTACATCTCACAAGAGGAAACACAAACATGGGAAAGGAAATGTAGTCTGTATACATGTATGTGCCTATTACTCAAAACTACATTATAGTGGGGCATTATTCCAAAATTGCATAATTTGTAGAGAAATGGATGGAACTGGAGAGCAATACACTAAGTACCATATGCACCAAGCTCAGAAAGGAAAGTAGCCGTGTTTTCCCTTCTCCACGCACTCTAAACATGATGCTGTGAAGGCGGAAGGGACACACGTGGGAGGGAGCAAGGGAACCCACGTGAGAGAGGGCACTGGGGTGAGGATCATGTCCAAAATATATGAAATTCCAGGCAGAAAGCCAGTATTTTATAAAATTAATAGGCATAAATTAAATGTAATTTAAAAGCATTTAAAATGCTGTAAAAGATGCCAATAAAAGTGAGTTAGAAGCACAGTGACATTACAAACAAGTTCATCAAAGGCTTAAAATAGAGATAACCGTAGGGCCGGAGATTTAGCTCAGTGGTTCCGGCGCCTGCCTCGCAAGCACAAGGTCCTGAATTCAATCCTGGTAACCACATACAGTGCTGGGCGTGGTGGCTCACGCCCACCAGCCATCAATACCACATACCACAGTGCCGGGCGTAGTGGCTCACGCCTGTCATCCCAGCACTCGGGAGGCAGAGGCAGGAGGATTGCTGAGTTCGAGGCTTGCCTGGGCTACACAGTGAGCTCAGGGCCAGCCTGAACTACAAAGTGAGACCCTGTCTCAAAAAAAATAGAGATAACCGTAAATGCATTCCTACATGGTATACGTGTTGCAATCCTCTTTCTGAAAGACTCTGGGTTTCTAAGCACATGTTAGTCGGCAGCTTCCCCAGGCTGTCCCCTGACTGGAAGTGCCTGTCCACAGAGCCTCAGCGAGGGCTGACCAGGAGCTGCTGCCCTTAGGGGTCCAGCAGAGAAGCCCCTGCTTTCTTCCTGCATGTGCTATCTCATCACATGCACAAAAGCAAAAGGTTGAGTGATCATGGACTGAATCCTCCAAAACCACAAGCTAAATAACCCTTTCCTCTTTTTGTGCTGATTATAGAAGGTATCTTGCTATAGTAATGGAAACATAATAGACTCATTTTATATATATATATATATATATATATTAACATATTAATACGCACGCAAGCACATGTATCAGAGTGACTGGCATGGATTTACATGCACCCTGAAGTCTATTTTAGACATCGGTGTTGTCTTCCCACTGCTTGCTCTGGGTTTCATTACTGACCTATGCATGGCGTCTCAGTTACAACTGGTATGAAAAGAGCCACAGTTGATGATGCTGAGAGCTCTAACGTTAATTCCGAAAAGAAGAATATAAGTTCAGCTTCATATTTCTCTCAGTGAAATAACTCTGCACACAGAATTAGAGAGGAGCTTCATTCCGTTGCCGACACCCACTAGCTGCGTGACAATTTTTTGCAACTTAATTGCACACCTCAGTTAAATGTGAGTCATAAAAATCGACTCCCATTAAAAAAGGACATGACACATAATTTTTTAAAAATTAATGTTCAACTGAGTGTCAGATAGTGAAGAACAGGTTGTCCTATAATTTAAAATAGGATAATAGAAAGCATTATAGCTACGTAGTCTAGGTAACAGGTTCTGGAGGCAGGTCAGGCCTGGTCTTGTGCTGTTCTTACTACGAGCTGAGGCTTGGCCGAGTGACCAGCGTGTTCCCAGTGTCCTCATCTGCACCACGGGGACAGCAGCAGGACGTGTCGCACAAGGCTGCTGGGTTGGCTGCACGCCCCGCGGGATGCTTCTCACGCGCCACGGTACTTGTGCCGCACCAGGTACCTTGCACACATGCGCTGCTGTGAGGGTTGCTTGCTCCGTTCGGTTCACTTCTCATAAGCACTAAGGAGCAGAGGAAACTATACTAATAATACCGGCTCTTTTGAAGAAATGTTTTTTCTCTAAACTTCATGTACGATATGCTACACAGGAATGGATACACACATACATTTTCAAAGAAATACATTGGTTGACATATGCACTTGTATAACCAAAAGGCATGTATTTTACTCCAAACACTACATGTAGCTGGACACGGATGACCCTATAGACAGATGAACATGAAAGGAACCACAGTGCAGAGCTTGAAACTTCAGTCGTTGTTTTTCTTGTGCGTTACGCTGTAACAGGAAGAACGGAGCTCTGCAGGCTGACAGGCTGCGAGCGAGCTGGCTTCTGTGTCTGACTCATCGGAGACTTACCGTTCCTCAGTCGCGGACAGAACGTTCCAGCAGACACGCGGCGGTTCCCGCTGGACCGAAACTTACCAACTTTGAGGTGGACACGAGCCCCCCACTTCGGCCATCGTATAGTACAGCCTGCAGGGACAGAATAAAATGCATATGTCTGTTTTGTTTTTGTGTGGACTTGCAAAGCCTTACTCGTGTTAGGTTTGCCAAATGAAACGCTAGGTTGACCTGCCAACCTGGGGCTCAGTTACAATATTTGAGCATCGGGGTTATTGACTCTTTAAGAAAAGGAAAAATGCCTGTTGATGAAAGTGGCTGATGCCGGTGTGAAGCACTGAAGGTGCCCTCTTGGGGGCGGATTGCGAACGCGTGGCGCTGGTGCTGCCAGTGGGCCGGCAGTGTGCCCGGCTGCTTCGTTCTCTTCTGACAGACCTTAGACAGTGGCGGGATCTGACGTCAGCGGAGTCTGCGCAGATCTCCTGTGCTCACAGGGAGTTTTGAGTTACGGGTAAGAGAGACAAGGGACTCTGCTCACTTCTTTTGGCCGAAAGACAGTGATCTTTCTGTTCTACTGACTGGATGGAGCAAGACGCTTTCTGGTAATCCTAGTGCCTTAGGAGCTCAGGGCAATATGTTGGCTTTTCACTTGTATTGATGGCCACAGGAAAGGGAAGCGAAGCAGCAAGCAAACAACTATGGTAAGGTGATAAGTTCAAAATATTAATGTGGAGTGATAGAACTGGAAAACAATCTTCTTAGTGTTAAAAGCTAATTATGACTTGGAAATTTTGTTATCAGTCCTAAATGTAAAACAACTGCAAAATGGATCATTTCTTTGTTATGTAGCTATTTGAACTCCTGTTTGATAAAGGTCCTTGCCATTTGAATGAAACATAAAAATTTTATTGGTCCCTAATGATGCAAACTACAGCTGTACAATCATCATTTCGGAGTTCACACTGCCTGCACTTAGATCTGCTGCTGCTTGGTCACAATTACGGAAGTGCCCTTAAGTGTGTTTGCTTAGCCAGATGGCGAATGGCTTTATGGGGAATCTGTCTTTTTTACTGTATGACTAAGTGTTACAGGAGAAATTTTAGCCATGAAAGGAAAACACAGACTTGTATGAAACTAAAAGTAGTATTTTATTTAAGCTATTTCAATCTAGTGCAAGGAACACATGAATGTATGCATCAAAGTAATGCAACATTATGGTAAAATTTTTAAAAATGCAGTTGAACAGTTGAATATTACTTTTAACTATCAGTAAAGCATAAAATAGTGGTTTAAAATATTGTCTATTCTGTAATATCTTTTTTTGAAATAATTTGTGAGGAACTTCCCCTTGAAGTATTCCCTTTAAATTTTTAACTTAAATTCTGAAAATAATATGTCTAGAAATCATGATATTCAGAGATATAACATATACATCAGAGATGTAGCATATACATGAAATGATGTCTTAAAAGGTAACAAATCAGATTGTAATGTGAGGCCTGGGGATTTAGCTCAGTGGTGCTGCTGCCTGCCTTGCAAGCACAAGGTTGTGAGTTCAATTCCCATCCCAGGTTCCGCAAAGAACAACAACCAAAACTGGATTGTAATATGATTCGGAATTTACTGAGTTCATATGTGATATGTGGAGTTAATTTGGGGATTGATTCTTTAATTTGAGAATATGTAATGAATATCTGGATACATATATTCAATATATATTTTAAACTATCAGTTCCTACTAGGTTTATATATATGTTGTGTATATTATGTGTGTGTGTGTGTGTATATATATATATATATATATATATATATATATATATATATATATCAATTCCTCCACAAAAACTGTTGGGATTAAGATTTGTTGGGCACAGGAGCTTTAGTGCTGTCAGTGCGGTCGTGACCGTGAAAGGAGAACGCGTGGACCATCTCACAAACAAAGATGTGGGGCTTTGGCTGCAAGTGACTTCATCTCACACTGCTTTAATATCTAAGATAATACTACTAGACATTTTTAACCCTATGTAACAAAGTAAACATTTAACTTGAATGATGCTAACACAAAAAAAGGAAGCAAAAATAGTTGTAAATTTAAAAGTGAATAGAAAACAAAAATACCATTGGAGGTCATATTCTAAAATGAGGATAACTTTGATTTTATGCAAAACAAACCCCACTACAGATATGAGTTCAGACATATAATTTAAAGTTTTTTTTACATAGTTAATGAAGTCATGATTTATTCTATTTTTCACTCAAATTTGAATTTTAATAATTTGAAGTGTTTAATTTGACATCATCTCGCACCTAAAACTCAGTGTGCCATCAATCCATAGTTTAATTATACCAGCTAGTGGGCATATTTTTACATGTCTACTTCCTTAATTTTATATCTGATATCTTTTATTGAAACTACTTTTGCATACATTACATAAATGGATTCATTTACATTCATTGACAGAGACAAGAAGAATAGTGAAAAGTAGATACAATGGAATTTCATAACCCTTACATGAATGGGAACCATGTCAGGCAGCTGGACTCTTCCTTCAGTATCTGTTGTTGGCACTGATTTCCTGATTTGTGAAAGCTCTCAAGATCATGAGAACAGATTGAAAAGATGGTAACAGTCATGATAAAAATTTTAAATTTACGTTTATAAAATTATTTTTATGATTATATGAGGCAAACAATATAAACGATAAAAAAGCTGTTGCAGGAGGCTGCCGTGAGATCACTGGCTGTAATCTGAGACCTCTTTTTTTTAATTGAATTCTTTATTGGTACAATTTATATACATCTCAAAATCACATATAACATTGGGAAATTTGTACCAGTATATGCCACAAGTTAATTCTCATTTTTACCCATATCCCTACCCACTCCCCCCTCCTCCCCCCTTGTACATGCTCTTTTATTTTCTTTCTGTATCATATTTATTCCTTCCCCTCATCATA
>PVIC010036978.1:0-18305 GCA_004025085.1 Thryonomys swinderianus
ATTTAGGCATGGAAAACACACAAAAACATTTCTATTTTATTTTACCTTCGTGGCAAAAGCCTTCTGAATGTTTGTATTCAATTTTATGGTAGCTCTGAGACTGACAAACTAATATATATTCAAAAGAGTATTGAATGTTATAAATCAACATAATTAAAGTCTTCCTGGAACAGTTTGATAATTAAATGAATTTGAAATTGTTACATTGACATGATGACATTTAAGTAATGCTTTTATATAACAATTAACTTATAAATCAAATAAATGAGTCCTTCTAAAACTCATATCACGTCTCTATTCATGTACTAGAAACTATATTCTTAAACACAGACTTCTTTGACATTCTTCTAATAAAAAACAGAATGTACAGTCATATTCATTCTAATCCTAAAAAATGTTTTTTTCAAAATGCTTTTGTAAAAAGAGAAATAAAACAATTATATTAGAAAAATATAGGAATAATTGAATATTTTATTTTTTTAAATATGTTTGAAACTCCATAGGCGAACATGAAGACTCGGTGGATTTTGTTTGCTTTTTGATTGTGCTGATGTTCCTACTTTCCTCATTTAAAGCTAGAAACAATTACACATAGTCAGTTTATCCCTGAAGTAGAACAAGGTAAAATCATGATTAGTAATATGACTGATGATATTTCATAAATTTAAATAGGATGAGAAATTTAACAAGGGCAGCATTTGAGAGGAAAATAATTCTCTTACTTTGCCCTAAAGGATTTTATTTTCTAGGCTTCATGAAAATATTTCCCAAGAAGTTTCCATTTTCTTTCTCTGTTTAAAAATAAAAATTTGTTCATTACTGATAATACTCAAACACACAAGTCTCATTTGAAAATTCTAAGACTAAGGAGCAGTCATGTCAACGTGTCAACATGATGGAAATGTCAGGGTTAGCCGAGTCTGGGCCTAACTATTAACTTCAACATCTTTAGCCACATACCCTACAATCATCTATCCTTGTCCCATGGTAGGAAATTAACTCTGGATACCCATCCAAGTTTGGTTATGAAATAAAGTTAACTGCTTTTAGTAACTGATAACCAATTGCAACATATTAACAAATATGTGTGTTTTGTAAAACAAGTTGCTGTGGTAATCTTTTTTTGCTTGTAGACATAACTATTTCACGTGGGGGAACATTATAATGTCAGTGATTATTAGCTTCGTATCAGAACTATACCCTAATTTCATGATTGGTTCTTTGCAATTGCTATTTTAACCATACTCACTGACTACAATAATTTTGTTTTAATCCCAAAGGTCATTGCTTTTTTTTTTTTTTTTGGTGCTTTGTTGTAAGTTATCAGCTGGTGTTACAAGTATTGATAAAAACAAATGGATCCTGGGAAATTACTACTCCAGTTTATGACTGTAGACGAAACTTATCCCCTAATCTCCATGAGCAATGAATA
Source organism: Thryonomys swinderianus (assembly GCA_004025085.1). Classification (NCBI taxonomy): domain Eukaryota; kingdom Metazoa; phylum Chordata; class Mammalia; order Rodentia; family Thryonomyidae; genus Thryonomys; species Thryonomys swinderianus. Next base: position 1,433 of record PVIC010036978.1, read on the forward strand.
GCTGATTATCATGCTGATCATTACAAGCTAATTTGCTTAAAAATTACTTTCAATGCTAAACAGATTCACGATCTCTATGTCAAAAGCTTCAGATATAATCTACTTTTCCTCAGGCTTATAAATTTACAGTCAACTATTAGTAACCAATTGAGCAATCTTCAGCAAATTTTATCAAGAAATGTAGCCAAGATCAATGCACTAAAGTGCCTAACAGTAGTTTTCTTTTTTGTACTAGGGCCATCAACATAATTGCCCCATCCAGTATAGGGCTGTACTCTGCCAAAACTTTTTAATATCATTAGGAAATAAATACAGTAAGAAGTGACTTAAAATGATCAATAAAATATTTTAGTGGACTAATGCTTTTCACAAATCATTTATAATAGCTTTTCTTATAGTCCCTCATTTATCATTGATGATACCAGTATTTAAAAGAATCAAATGCCAATAAAATTTCATATGTAGTATATGGAGTAGAATGATGGGAAAATAACGTGAAATTTCCCCTCTAATCAATTCTGGAGAGTGAAAGACAAAGTCACTGGCACATATGAACATGGACTGTCACAGAGATTTGACTTCATGCAGTTATGAGGGTTGGACGTCCCTTGCATGTGGAGCTGCTGTTTCTATGCTGGGAGCTGGTGACCAAAATCTTCAGAGCAGGTAATTAGGAAGCAAACATAGACCCAAATGGGGTGAGTAAGGACAAAACTGGGCTTTGTGAGGACAAGCCAGAGCCTGCACAGGGGCAGACTGGAGCTCGTGTGCATCCCTTGCTCTCCCTAGGCCTCCTGCCTCCGGGATGAGGGATCCCACAGGAATACCCTGTGACCTAGAGCTAGGCATTTCCTGGGCCACAAATGGGAGACAGTGAAGGAGAATGGGACAGAGCACCAGGAACCACAAGCCTAGCTGCTGCCTATTACAGAAAACAAGCAGTAACATGGCAGAACAGCAGCGTCTCATGCTTCAAACAGACCCTCTGAGCCTAAAACAAATATGGCTGTACCTTCGGGTCTCTGTTCCAAACCTCACACACATCTCTGTGGACCACATACCTTGAGCTTAGTATAGAACAAAATTCTGGAACAGATAGTAGCAGCTTTGCTAATTTGGTTTGGTGAAAATCCACCAGATATAACGTCTGGCATTTCTCTCAGAATCATTCAGTAGGAAGTGATTTTGACAGAGCTAATTATGAGCTAATAAGAGAATATTGTTTTAAATTGGAAACAGAGTACATGAAGTCCGTACACTATTCTTTGTGCATCTATTTTGAACTTTCTGTAATTAACATTTTTATTTAAGAAATGAAAAAGAGAGAAAAAGAGGGAGAGAAAGAGGAGAAAGAGAAAATTTGGCTTTAAATATTTGACACTATCATATATACATATGATATTTATATATACTATCATATATAAATTCACGGACCAAAACATTAAGATAATACTAGCTAAAACTGCTTTAAGAGAAAAACAAACAAAACAACATAATTTATTAAGTTTATCAACTACATACTAGAAAAATGTTACTGACATTGATGCAGCAGAGAACCTTAGAAAGAACCCTTACCTTCACACGCCACATCACTCAAGGAATGGAACAAACTGAATAGTAAGGCAAAGAACAAGGCTGGACTCTCTACTGGATCAAGTTCAGAATAATGTTATAACGGAGGTTCAAACTTATGGGGTAAGTGACAGAAAACAAACGGAGAGCACACTGTTAGAAAAAAAGATATAAAAGTGTGGGACTGTGGATTTAGCTTAGTGGTTCTAGCTTCTGCCTGGCAAGCACAAGGTCCTGATTTCAATCCCCAGTAACCACATACCACAGTGCTGGGCATGGTGACTCACACCTGTAATCCCAGAACATGGGAGGCAGAAGCAGGAGGATTGCTGTGAGTTCAAGGCCAGCCTGAACTACAAAGTGAGACCCTGTCTCAAAAAGAAAATGTGTGTGTGTGTGTGTGTGTGTGTGTGTATGCAGAAAGAACTCCTAAATCATAATAATAAGAAAATCATGAAATAATGTGGTTATTTCACTAGTGAGTAAAGAAACATAAATGTCAACAAAGTACTCTTAACTACTAGTTTGAGTAACTAGAAAAAACCTCACAATACCAAATACTACTGAACATGCAGAAGAAGTAGGACTCTCCTACACTATCTATGAAAAGGAAAACTGGAACAATTCCTTTGAGTTTCTTGTAACAAACCATATATTTACAAATAACTGTTTCTATATCTAGAGTAATTAAAGCCTATGCTCCCATAGAAACCCACATGTAAATATTTATAGTGGGTTTTGTTCATAATAACCAAAAAGTAAACACAATTCCAATGTCCCCAAACTGAGGGACACTGGATATAAAATCATGGAATATTCATGCAACTGAATGCTACTCAGCAATAAAAAGGAGTGATCTACTGAAATATAGAACAGTATAGCTAGATCTAAAGTGTACTATACTAAATGAAATAAACCAAAACTAAAGGTAATACACTATACGATTTCATTAATATGCCAGTTCAGAAAAGACAAAGCTATAGGGAAAGAGAAAAGGCCAGATGCAGAAAGGGCTAAGCAAAAATGGCATAAGGGATTTGTTATTTGACAGAACTGTATCTTGACTGTACTGGTGGTTCCACTATCAGACATTTGTCAAATTTTGCAAAATCATACTTTGAAACGGAGACTGTGCACTAGTGTGATCCAGGAGTAACACACTCCCTAGCATGTCCAAAGCCCTGAGTTGCATCTCTAGGACCGCAACAAAAGGGAAACATTTTATTATATGCAAATAATTACATAATTGATAAATGACATAAGCATAATTGCATTGGGTATAACTACCTCCATTGCTGGTTGCTAAGCAATAAAAATGTGTTTGGAAGTGGAGATATAAAACAATCAAGCTTTTGAAATGTTAAATGATGACTATGGTTCTCAATGAGGTAGGAAATATTAGAGAGTTTCAAGCTCAGACTGATATCTTAGGGCTTGCTTGTTGACAGGATGTCTTTTTCTACTGTGATGAATAGAACAGGATAAGACTAAAAATTAGAATGACACCAGGAATATTTCTTGGCACAGCTGCAGGAACCAATAAACTGTAGAACGAGGGTGTGCTCACACATTGTCTTGTTAGGAGAAGGAAGAGATCACCTAAAAGAGTAGTGAGCAGTCAAAGGGCGGTAAAAGATACACTGCACTACGGCGAACGGAAAGCAGAGGTCAACTCTTGGCATCTGTGCTAGTTAACTCATTGTGTCAATAAAAATAAGTAAGTAATCCACATAAATTGGGTCAGCATAGTTCTGAGCATGGCTGAAAACAAAGACCCACACTGGGTGTGAGTGGCACCAATAAAGAGGCTCGTCCCCTGAGCAAATAAAAAGGAAACAAAGTAAGACAGCTTCCTTTTGCTTCTTTGGAGAAACCCAAGGCTTCTCCTTTGCCCGGGACGTTATGTCCTGGCCTCCAGCGCGGACTCTTCAGGCGCTGGTGCAGACCCATCGGGCTCTGAGGTGGACTCGCGTGGGTCACTGCAGTGAGCTCCAGGCCTTTGACTGGGTCTTTGGGATCTTGGGCCCACACACTGCCCTTCTGCGCTCTGCCACACCCAACTGTGGGGGCAGCCACTGTGAGCTACCTGGAAATCCTTGTATATTTGTATGTCTTGTTGTATATCTGTTTCCCTGCTAGACACTGACTGATACAGCATCTGATGAGAGATTTAAAGCAAAAATACTTGAGGGAAAAATTAATATTGGTTATTTATACAATGATAAAGAGAACAAGATAGATTCCCTACCACACACCTACCATAAACACATTTGTACTTAACCAAGGAGGCTTGAAATATGTCAAGCAACAAGTGATCAAAATGAGTGGTGTTATGAAATTGACAACTTTACTTGGACATTGGAACATATTCCTCTTAAAATGATATATCAAACGTGCAAAAACGAGATTCACTGAAACCTATTAATATAAATGTGATCTTTGAGCTATTTTATACACACACACACACACACAATGAAATGTTATTAAGCCATATGGAAGAATGTGATTCTATCATTTGCAGTAAAACCATGAAATTGGAGGACTTTATATGGATGAAATAAGCCAAACACAGAAAAACAAGTACCACAGGTTCACTCTCCATTGTGGAAGTTAAAAAACAAAAGAAAAAATGAAAAAAAAAAAGGTAGTTGTTAATGTAGACTAAAATGAAAGTATTTATGAGAACTAGAGATTGAGGGGAGGCTGGGTAGGCTGGGCACTGCGGGTGAGCTCAGTGCGTGCTATTAAGTGTCATATTGAGCCCTGTTAATCTGTACTACTAATACACATCAGTCAAAAAGAAAGCTTATAAAGATATATATTTCAGAAATAAAACAATATTTGAAGTTTCAACAAATGCCTAAAGAACAAATATAACATCTCACTGTACATCAGCAGGTGTAATCAGAGTAATTTCATTTTTCTCATTTGTATTGAGCCCATATTTTATGTTACCAATTTTCAGGACATCATTTGCCAACAAAGATTAAATTACATTAAAAATAACTGTAATGTCGGCTATCCCCCTGCTAGGAATATACCCAAAAGAATTTAAAAACTTACATTGGAAAGACAGATGTACACCCTTGCTCATAGCAGCTCAGTTCGTAATAGCTCAATCTTGGAAACAACCCAAATGCCCATCAACTGGAGAGTGGATAAGGAAGATGTGGTTTTTTTCTAAAATGGAGTATTACTCTGCCATAAAGAATGACAAGGTCAATCCATTTAGGTGCAAATGGAGACACCTGGAGGATATACTAATAAGTGAAATCAATAGATCACAGATAGACAATTACCGGATCTTCTCTTCGACATGAACACCTGTAGATGCAGATGAGCTTTGGAAAGTATGACAGCTTTTATAGAGTGCAAAATTTCTATAGGAAACTTGGTGTGGGAATGTGATGAGGGGAAGGAATAAATATGATACAGAAAGAAAATAAAAGAGCATGTATAGAGGGGGTGAGGAGGTGTGGGTGGGTAGGGATATGGGTAAAAATGAGAATTAACTTGTGTCATATACTGGTACAAATTCCCCAATGTTATACATGATTTTGAGATGTACATAAATTGTACCAATAAAGAATTCAATTTATAAAAAAAACTGTAATGTGTCAAATCCTGAGCAAAATAATGGTGGTTACTTAAAGTAAAGGTATAAAATAAGACAAGAGAAGACATAAAAATTTGGAATTGGGAATAGTCCACCATCCCACAAATACATAAAATTCTTATGTAAAAGTAAATAGTTGTCTTAAAAATTTAGAAATTAAAGGCAATGTCTGAATAACTTGTCTCTTAAAATTGAGTGCTGTGGAAAGATTTTGATTGTTGATGTAAACGTTGAGATCTAGTCCTGAATTTATGTTCTGTCCATCCTTTCCCAGAAGTGTACTCCACCAACTCTACTCCATCATGCAGTTACAAATGCAATAAGAACTTCATGGGGCCTAGTTCAGGTCTGTTAATCATGGGGTTAGTGCCTATCCTGTCCTTACCTCTTGAAGTTTGGAAAGCTCTTTATTTCTAACTTTGAAAACTTAAATTTCCACAGGAGCCTCTATTCAGCAGTAATATTATCAGACTTAATGTCATCCTCGTATGTGGTTATTAAGTTCATTGCTTTCAGTGGTACCTTGACATTTCCCTCCGCTGAATGCCAGCTGAGTAAGAGTGTAAGTTCTAATCAACAACTTACATCAACTCTATTTTCTGCTTTCTAAAAAGCAGAGTCCAAGTCAGCAGGCATCATTAAGTACATTTTCTCCTCCATTTTAAAACACGATACTGTTTACATTAAATATGTTCAAGTAATAAAATCAATGAAATGATAGGAAGTAAGGCAAATATATCAGATTCACTCATGTATTCTTTGGGAAGACAATAAGAGCAAAAGCACTCACTCTTTAAATTATGTTTATTGGGACAGTTTATATATACATTATGACCACATTCTACATTGAGGATTTGTACCTGTATATGACACATCTTGATTCTCATTTTTCCTTTCCCCTCCCCCTACAGTTTTCCACTCCTATATGCATAAGCTGTTCACATATTTTTGAAAAACACTCAATTTTTTAATCGCCCATGTATCAATGAAAGTAATACGCACAAAAAAATCTGACAATTATAATTAGCCATGGCAGTGAGTGGTTAAAATACTACAAAAGGTCTGCTATAATCCATTCAATTATTCACTACTAGTTATTTGTCAGCTTAAATTTGACGTTAATATTTATGATTTACATAAGTAATTCTAACCAGTGAAAGCCAAGCCATTTAAAAGGTTATTTATTAATTAAGTAATTGATTAATGATTATAGACTGGAAAATTGTGAGTTAATGATTCAAAATTGTGTCTTGTGGTAAAAACTGACATTTTATTCATTCATGGTCTGCAGGTTTTCTTGAGTAATAATCCTGAAACTTATTACCAGGCTGGTAGTGGTGAGCTTCAGTAATAAAGCATTCTGTTGAATTTCATTGATTTCTAATAAACATAAACAATAGAAGCTGTTTCACTTCAAACTTTCCACCAAAAATACTTTTTTCCTATTATGAACCTAATCTAGAAATATAAAATGGTATGTCACAGGAAAATTTGGTTCTGAGTATTCGTGCCCTTCGTGGTCACTAGCTCTGTCACTGTAGTGGAGGCAGAAGGCTCTCCCGGCCTGTGGACTGGGGCTGGGTTTCTTGAGCAGTGAGAGAAGATAAACCTCTGAAAACAGGCAAAACGCTTCAAGACACAGTCTTCCAGCCCTCGCACCTTGATTTTTCTCCCTCAGACTTCGAATAATATATATGAATTTACAGAGGTTGCTACATGTCAGTATATAAAATCAAGGGAATTTTATATACCAATGATAAATAATTAAATGGTAATTTTTAATGCATGGAACTGGAGATTGTCATATTAAACAAAAGAAGCCAGACTCAGAAATACAAATGTCACTTTTTTTTCATATGTAAACTCTAACAAAAAGAAAAAGAAGGGCCACGAGCAAGAAGAAGAGAGATTATGAGAAAAGAAGAAGGGGGGGAGGGAAGACTGAGAGTGCAGAGGTGAGAAGATATAATCAAAGCACTTTGCACTCATGTAGGAAAATGTCACAATGAAACCCAGGCTGTCTAATTAATATCCATTAATAAATAATTGAGATATAATTTACATGTGATAAAGTTTTTTCCTTTCAAAATGTAAAAATGAGAGGTAGAGGAAAAAGTGATTTTTAAAAGCTCATTAAGAATAGAATGAAAAATATCCAAATATCTAAAAATAAATCTAAAGCTATGGAACAACTTTCCTCTGAAAATTGCAAAGTGTTGCTGAGAGATAAAAAACATAACTAATGCAATGACGCCTTTTGTCTCTAGGTTTGGCTGCTGAAGGTTGCCCATCAACGTTCCCTAATTATAAATTCTATGGCAACTTCAATAAAAATCAGAGCTTTTCTATATTTTTATGAGTTTTGGTCAACTGATTATAAGATATACATTGAAGTACAGCTCAAAAATAGCATAAAGTTGGAAGATTTAGTCAACAGGCTGTTAAAATTTTTTTTTTTTTTGAGAAAGGGTCTTGCTTTGTAGTTCAGGTCGGCCCTGAGCTCACTCTGTAGCCCAGGCAAGCCTCAAACTCAGCAATCCTCCTGCCTCTGCCTCCTGAGTGCTGGGATTACAAACCTGAGTTACCACGCCCAGCATTGTTGTATGTGATTACCAGGGATTGAACTCAGGACCTTGCACTTGCAAGGCAGGCCCTGGAACCACTGAGCTAAATCTCTGGCCCTGTTAGAACTTATATTAAAATCAAAGAGTTTAAATCAGTAGATTATTGGTGAAAGCATAGCAAATAGCCTACCGAAAGAGAATGGGAAGTTTAAAAACTGTTTTAAGATTAGCTGTAGAAACTTAGTATGTGACAAAATGGTGTTATAGACTAGTGAAGAAAAGATACTATTTTAATGGTTAGGCACAAACCGTGGGGCTGGTTATGTATCTCCGTGCCAGAGTAGTTACCCGTTTCACACTAAGCTTTGGGTTCCAGCCCAGCATCACACAACAAAGTACAGATATATGAGATTTCTATGTAAAAATTAAATAAGTGTAATATTGATTTCTTCTTCAGGTATAATAAAAAAATGCAAACCTCAATGTAAAAAAAGGAAAACAAAAGAGTAATTTTGTGGCTGTGGAATGAACAAAAATAGGACACAAAAATCACAACACATGAAAATCAGAATTATACTAGAATGTAAAACTTCCATCTGTCAAAAAGTGCCACTGAAAGTGAAAGACCAAGCCACAAGGTAGGAGAAAGTGTGTGTATAACGACCACAGAGAATTCCTTCCTAGAATATATGAATCATTTTCACAAATTCATAAGAAACATACAGACAATTTTATTAAAAATGCACCAGAGTCATAAATTGACTAGTTACAAAAAAGAATTTCCAAAAGGCCAATCAGGAATACTTTTTGAAGTAAAAGTATTACGACGGAATATTTTTCCAAGAAAATTAATATAAGCTGGATCTCTTTTGGGCAAACTGCCAACAAAGTTATGGAAAGGTGAAATATCAATCAGTGCTATAATGAAATATTATTATGAAGATAATGTTTTAAAAAGTCATACCAAGTGTTTTCTAAGATGTAACAGAACTCCACCTCTGCCCTGCGGGTGGAGAGCGAGTGGTGTACGGCGTGTTGGGAAGCCGGGGTTACTCACCAAGTAAAACACATATTTCCTGTAGGTCACCATCACCATTTCCGGTCCTACAGATATGCACAACTGAGCTGTGTACTAACTAATATGAAGCAAAACACAGCCACAAAAATTGCTGATGGCCACAATATTCATACTCATGAACAAAACGAGAAAACCTCGATGTCCACCAATAATAGTATCGATCAATAAATTTTTACATAAACATACAATAGAATATTATTCAATAGTAAACAAAATAAACAACTACGAGAACCAGTCTTCAAAAATATAATATAAACAAAAGCAGGCAGACTAGAAAGAAAGCCTCTCTCCATATCCTGTCCATAGAAAGCCCTGAAATTTCTCAGCCTTCTTTCCAGAGTTTCCAGTTGGGATGGTGGTTGCCTTGGGAAGCAGTGAAGCGAAGGACACAAGAAGAGAAGCTGCCAAATCAGCTCTGTGTCTGATGTGTTTGATGGTAACTTGTGTGGCTATTTGTCACCGTTCAGGAAACTAAATCTTAAGATTTTCTTCCCCTTTGTCTACCTGTTTTTACCCTTCAGTAAAAAAAAAAAAGTAATTAAAGTTATTAAATACTGCATCAAACTTATCTCAGGGAAACACAGAGAACCTAATAGAAGTCACAAACACACACAAAGAATACTGCTTAAAGGCTAACCTAATTCTCAAAAGACAAACAGAAAGCCAAGTTGAAAAATTCCTCAAGACTTGGAATTGATGCCTCGAAACTTCTTAGAAATTCCCCCATTATAGACAAAGTCTTAATTTCATTGAGAAAAGATGTGCACGAAGATAAGTAGGTCCAGAAGGTAGTACTCAATATAATATGAAGATGCTGTTGTTCCATAGCATACATGGTATTGATAAAATCAAAAACAAATGCTTGACAAAGCTGTATGTTCATTAAAAAATGTGAAATTCTCAATTACCCACAGTTTTTCTGTCTCTAAGAAATAGAAAAGCATCCCAAACAGAAGTTGACCTTGTCATTGCAAATATGAGATGTCACTTCAATTTTATTTGTCAGCAATGCAAAGCAAATCAGTCAACATTTTTAGAGTTATAGGCATCCTCGACAAAACGAAACAAAAAATACAGCAAAGGTGGCCAATATTGGATTGATTACAAATACTGTATAATAATTAACACTGGACCTGTGAGCCAGTGGATGAGAAGAAAATCGTGCTATGGTGAAAGTTTTATACAAGAATGTTAACAGTAATACAGTAGCTGAGCCACCGTGGCCAATGGTGTTAGCACTGTCAGATGCGTTGGCCTAAACTCGTTGGACTAGGTTCCAAGTCCAGTTTTAGGAGAGAAATTGCTGATCTACTATTGTCATGAAACTGACTCACTCATTCCCCAAGTTCCTCATCATTAACATCAGAAGATACAGTGCTTCTAATCCCACCTCCAGCATGAAAAATTCCGAATGAACACTCGGTCAGTCTTTCTAGAATCCAAGATATTCATGCTAAAGCCACCATTCCAATGGCTTTCAGGAAAGGACTTGAGGCAGTAATAACCTAGAAAACTAAGAAAACGTTCCGGTACTTCAAGTCAAAAATCCTTTCCTTTCATTATCTATGTATTTAACATTTTCCTGGTACTTAACTACTGTTTTCATTCTTTTTAGGAATTTACTTTGGTAGAGTGTTTTTACTATTGTAGCCCTAAATACGTGTATCAAATGAGATGTGTGCATTTATTTCTGTAAAATAGCTGATATATTTCTTTTGCACTGATAGTATAAATTATGTAAGTCCAATTTTGCTTTAGCTTCAAGGATTGTTAGACATTTACCCTGGATATAACTGGATTGTAACTTTTTTTTTTAATCCTTAATATAGAGAAAGTAAAAAAATTACAGCAAGCTTAGTATCGTCCTTTACTTTTGATATCTCACGCACGGTAATAATCCTTAGCCAACCAGGCCTGGAAATATATTCGGTGAGGCTAACCGGCCAGAACCAGCCCTGTGAAAGCTCCTCAGACCTGAAAACTGTGACAGGAAGTGGGGAGAACGAGAGCTCCGGAAACGGTCCTCCGGCCAGGGCCCAAGAAAAAAGTGAATCTAAAGCACTTCCTGAGGCCCTCTCGCTGGTGGAAAGGTGCCGCGCTGGCCCCAGGAAATCTGGCAGGGACCGAATCCCGCAGCGAGTCAGCCGGAGGAGCCGGAGGAAAGGGTTCTGCCTCAGCCTTTCTGACAGCCGCGTGCTGTTTGCTGTGTGATCGGCCTGCGTTACTCACAATCTTGAGCACCGTCTCATGTAAAGCGTTAATTCAGGCCTCCTCACGCCGCAGACACTAAGGAAATCACCCCGCTCTCCAGATGCTGTAGCCAAGGCCCTGTAGCCGGTGGGCTCCCGGAGAAGGCGCTCTCCGCAGGGGCCCCGAACACCTGTCGCCCGCGGCGCGGGGCTTCCGGCGCGCACAGAGCTGAACTCTAGAGGCCTCTAAGAAGGAGCTGAGCTTCGCTCCGAGAGGAGGTAATTTCTCAAAATGAAACCACTGGGACCTCAAACTATCATAACCTGGGTATTAAAAGTAAGTACGGCTTTCTTTTTTGCCACAAGCCTGTGAGGTCTGAGGCTTTGGGATTAGTGTAAATTTATATATTCGACCCAAGTGATAGCTAATATTTAAGCCGCTATAACCTGCATCTAAATTCTTCTTTTTCTGGATTTTTTAACTATTCTAAGTTTACTTTTGCTCCTTTTAGGTCTACAGTTTGATTCCACACACAAAAGTAAAAATAAGACCGGAAATTATTAAGCATAACAATAATAAATAAGCCTCCCCGAAAGTACCATTCTAAATTTTCATTTTAAATGCATTAGCTTTTTAGCTGCCAGAGTGACCTAAGGAAATAAGCTTTATATTATTGTGGTTTGGTTTCTTTCTCTGAAACATGAGGATGTTGAGTCTGAGCCTGAGACAAGCTAAGATTCAAACATGAGATTTATGCTCATGTACCTTGGTATCATTTCCTGAAAACATTTCTATTGCAGAGGATTTCATTCTTAAAAAACACATAACTAAAAAATATTAATTAAGCATATGAGGAGAGAGGTGTTGTTCTTTTATAATAGTATATTGTCTGAAAGTTAACTCTGAAGACCTGAGAGCTTGTAGTCATGAAAATGAGAATACAAAAGTTTCATGCTATATTTTTCTGAATTAAAGAATCAAAGACCACTTCATGAGAATTGAATACACAGAATGGAGAGCCTATGGATGTGAGGAGAAGTACATGGGAACAAAGGGAGTGCATTTTGAGCTTGAATTATAAGAAGAAATCATTTCCTGTATCTTAACATGGAATAATCAAGTGAAGATGTAACACAGCTAATTTAGCTGAAAAACAGTAATTTTTGCTCCAAAATTAAAGCATACGTGGGATATCTTATTGAGATATATATTTATAATTATTTCTATCAGCACTTTACTTTGCACGTACACATGATTTCATCATTCATTTAATCAACAAACACATGTCAACCACATAGTATGGACATAAAAATTGATATAAGGAAACCATTATAGGCCAAATGTCTTCCTTCCAAAAACGTGCAATATTCTTCATGGTTATTTTAGTCCAAGATGTAGCTTATATGTTAGCTTAATTAGGAGGTCACATGCATTGGATTAGACTTCCCAATTTAGTAGAGGAATTTGGAACCATAGCTGCTGTGGTTGATGCTGGTAATAACCATTCCTCTCCCAGACAAGGTAATGGCCCTCTTGCCTTCTGCCTTCTTTCCTCAGCTTTTAAGCAGAGCCTCCCAGGAATAAACAGGATGCTTTCTGCTCCCCCCAATTAAAGATGTAGGTCATGCATAGATTGATCTTCAAGGGTGACCCAAGACTTTTCAGTCCTTAAAGACCAGTGTTGAGTAGGTATATGAGGATCCGTGTAGTTAAACAATGAGTACATAGAAATAGATCTTCATAAAGAAGAATATCTTATTGAGGCCACAGTCTTTTGAGGAGAATATTCACACTTGAATTTTTTTGTGTGCTTCCCTATCATTCTTTTCTTATGCGTCAAGATGTCACATTACTCTTTTCTTGAATCCTTAATGAAGTCATAAAGATAGAAAGTATTAATGTATGAATAAAGACCAGGTAGTTAGTATGCATTATTTTAATAACTAAGTTACTAGGGCTACTGAAAGGATGTCTTATTACTAATAAGAATTCAAAATTTAATGAGTTATGTATCTAATTACGCATGTACTTTCAGAACTCACATGAGAAAATCATAAAATGTAGCCAGATGAGAGTTCATAAAGTCAAGTTCTCTTAAGGAAGATTCAGGAGAAGATGTAACTAACTCACTGGTCCCTGAAAAATAAACATTGCTGTTGACTTATTCCATCACCCTTTCTACGATAAGGACAGATGAGTTCTTTTTATTCATTATATTTCATGTCATACACTTAACAGATCACTCCCGGTGGCAAACTCTTCTCATGGAACCATTATTTACTATTAACATATTTTCCCTGAATTCACTGATATCAGTTCCTTATTTATAATTGGAGATCGGAAAAACTGAGGAACAGAGACGTCAGATAATTTTTTAGAGGGCCAAATCTAGAAAGTGTTCAAGGCAGGTTTGTGCTCTGAGACAGGTGGCTGTAATTAAACGCAGAGTTTATTCTGTCCACATCTCTCCCTCTTCACTGAGGGTGGGAAGAGTAGCAAGTGAAAAGTGAGACAGAGAAGCGGGAAATGCCGGCGTTCTCAAAGCTTAAGACACGCCTGGACGTGACGTGAGTGGGAAAACACAAGCACTTTTGAGGTTTTTTCCACTTCCTCCAGAGGCAGCAAGTGAGAGGCTGCAGACTGAATAGAACTTCCAGCCTTTTAGCTAGGCTTAAGAAAGACAGACACGGCTCTACAAGGTGACTAAGAGACGAATCTAAAGTAGTTTGTCTAAAAGAGTACCGCTGTTTCTGTGAAATGGAACAAATTATGAGGACAGTGATGTGGATGGCAAGGGTCGGAGCTGGGAGAAGACGTTGCAGTTTGTATGAACTTTGGGCCAGAAGCAAATAACCACAACGCCCACTGCCATGCTACGTCACACGCCACCTGAGAGCGACATTCAGACCAATGGGACACCGTGGAGGGTCCAGAAGTAAACCATGCATGGAGGTCAATTGATTTTTGACAGGAAGGTCAAGACGAGTCAATGTAAAAAAAAAAAAAAAAAAAAGTCTTCCTAAAAATATGTGCTGAGACTATTCAATAGCCGCAAACGAAAGAAGAAAATTGAGCTCTTATCTGATAAAAAAAATCAATTCAAAATAGAGCAAAGATTTCTGGTACAAATTCTCAATCTTGAGTGTGATCATGATGTGTATATAAAATGTACCAATAAAGAATTCAATTAAAAAATAGAGCAAAGATCTCAATTTAGGAGGTAAAACTATAAGACTCTTAGAAAAAGACATAGAATCGCTTCTCAGCCTTTTGGCTAAGATCAAGTGTAGAAAAAGACATAGAGGCAAATCGTCATGGCCTTATATTTGGTAATATGATACCAAGACCACAAGCAACCCCATAAAAAATACACAAAACACAGTTTATTGAAATAAACTGAAATAAAACTTCTTATGTTAATATATAGTACATATATCGAGTAAGAAAACAACACATATAATGGTAGAAATTATTTGCAAATTGAATATTTGGCAGTCTAAAATCAAAGTATATAAAAAAATTCTTACAATTCAACAACAAAAGACAACTCAGTCAAAATATGAACCAAAGCTATTCATAGACATTTCTCAAAAGAAGATATGCAAGTCACCGACACACATATTAAAAGATGCTTACTGGGCATGGTGGCTCACTGCTGCAATCCCAGCACTCGGGAGACAGAGGAGGAGGAGGATTACTGAGTTCAAGGCTTGCCTGAGCTACATGGTGAGCTCAGGGGCAGCCTGGACTACAAAGTGAGACCTTGTCTCAAAAAATTAAAAAAAAAAAAAATAAAGCTGCTCAGTGACATTAGCTACTCACACCAAAATTGTAAGAAACTACTTTATACAGGTTTGATACTCGATTAATCCACTGATGGATCTATAGCTGGGTGTGAGGCTGTGAGGAGGATTTTGATGAGAAGAGGTAGGTCACTCTATGGCCTACTCCCTTGAGATAGATAGATCTCTCCTACTTCCTTGAGCCCCACGCCACCTTCTGGCAGACATCCGCCATTCCATGGACTGTGTTGGCTCTGCGATGCCCCTGTGCCATGCTTACCTATCTTGGAACCACCCAACTGTTGTCTGAAACCTCTACAAATTATGAGGCAAAACAAATAATTTTGTCCCAATCTGAGAAAGTAAGACAATTACCAAAGAAATCCACTTGTCCCTCATTCATTTGAATCTAAGCAATGACCCAGCATGTCATTTTACAACAGTAAGCAGTGGAGCGTCCGACACATAATTCAGCTCTGATAAAGCTCTCCCTTGTTAACATACATTACCCTATTCTCAGGCTCTGACTTAAAAAGGCAGAAGTAAAAGACAATGTCTGACAAACTATTCAGTTATCCAAAGAGAATGAACTTTTTTGCCTAAACGAAGTGTTTTAAATACTTCCAAGAGTTACATTCACAGTGTTAGGATAAAATACTTTGTACTTATATGTATTTTTAAAAATGTTAGGTATTGGGCTACTAGGGATTGAGTTAAGTCTCTGCCCAAAATACACTGAACTCCTATATCTCAGGTATCAGAATGAGATTTGATTTGAAAATAGGGTTGATGCAGATATAGCCAGATGAGGTGGTCCTGGAGCAGGGTGAGCCCTTATTCCACACAGCTGTTGCCCTTTTAAGAAGGCAGAGTCACACAGATAGGAGCAGGACGACAGGAACAGACCACAGAGGAACACAGCTCCAAGCCAAGAAACACCAAGAACTGACATCTCCCAACAAAAGCAACTAGGAGCCAAGGAAATCTTCCACCCCAAGTCTTAGCCCAAGAATGGCCCTACTGGGCCGGGCGTGGTGGCTCACACCTGTAATCCCAGCACTCAGGAGGCAGAGACAGGAGGATTGCTGAGTTCAAGGCTTGCCTGGGCTACATAGTGAGCTCAGAGCCAGCCTGAACTACAAAGCGAGACCCTGTCTCAAAAAAAAAAAAAAAAAAGAATGGCCCTACTGACACCTTGACTGTAAGTTTCTACTCATTTTAACTGTGAGAGTAAATTTCTGATGCTTTAAGGCATCTGGTTTTTGCTCCTGAGCTCCAGAAGCCCATATGCAGGAGTTCATGGAAAAGAGCAGATGAGGTACAGAGATACAGCTTTGTAAAAGCGAATGAACTATGGTAGGATGTGGCTTCTCTGCCGCTAAGTGGGAGTCAGAGTCAGGAGAATCCTCACTGGCGCTGTGTTATTTCCTAAGTGCCATTTTCTTTAACAGGAAGTAGCACATAAGACTTCAGTCATGTGAGTTAGGCTCTGATACTGCTTCCCATTCAATGACAAAATCTGTACTAATCCCTTTTTAAATAATTATCTTTTCAAGGGATGCGTTCTTCTCCTCGGAAATAAAAGTTGTACCATTATGCAATTTTCATTGCATTACGTTTGGAATTTAAAATGTTTCATTTCAATGAGGAAAATAATTGGCATGCCTCTTTTTCTTCAAAGCCTGTTATTTCAAAGTTAACTCTATAATGAAAACACCAATACAGACCTCTTCTCTGTTATTTTCATATAATGTGCTAATAACCATTACATGCAATCAACTGAAGTGATTTAAATATTGCTCCACTCCTATTCATGGATAAAAATCACTATGTTCAAGCAAAAACTTGATTAAGGTGGATTGATTACCAGTGATAAACTAAAATTGTATTTTCAAAAACTATGAAAATATGGATCATTCTAGATTATACATACATTAAGAAATATTTAATTCAGGCCGGAGGGTTAGCTCAGTGGTTCCGGCGCCTGCCTCCTGAGTTCAATCCCCAGTAACCACATATAATGCTGGGCGTGGAGACACGCCCACTAACAATCAACACCGCATACCACAAT